>CANYLF012167179.1:0-16999 GCA_948193215.1 Bocquillonia castaneifolia
AACCATAATTCATAATCCATAACATTTATATTATTACTTTTCTTAATCATTACAATTCCTATCTGATATATCTTGTACTGATAATTCTCCTCCATGTAATATCCATTTTCACATATCTGTTTATATTATAACTATTTGAGAAACATTTCAACCTTGATCATATACTATAATCTCCATATAACATTTATCATGCAACCTTCTATACTTATTTAATTGAAATCTTACATGTTCATTATTAATTCTACCTTATTACATAATCTTATCCACCCAACTGCATATAATTAATTCAGCTTAACATTCTTAACACTTATTAATTAACTTATTCTCCCATTAATAATATCGAAATCTCCATAAAAAATCTTTTACAATAAATCAAACCTTCCATAAAAATTTATCACCAAAACTTAATCCATCATAATTATTAATAGTCAATTCAATAATAAAACTTAGACTTAATTATCTTTTCTCATCTATCGATGTTTTCTTAAAAATTCTAGATCTCCTCATATTTTTACTTTCAACATTTTTTTTATCACTATCTTATAAAAGCAATATTCTTATTTTAGACATACATTAATAACTTCTTCCACCCATCTATTCACTCTTTGTCAAATAAACTTACTTATCCCAAATCTAATTTCTCACGAACTTACCTTAATTCTTGAAATGATCCACAAATATATTACTAATCATCATTAAATATTGCAATAATAGTTGAATACATCTAGCATCTAAACTTCTTCAAAATTTTTAAATCATTATTCATCTTCATCTTATTTCAAATTATCATCTCCTTTTCAATTATGTATCATATTTGAATAATTATTTCTTGTAAAAATATAATCGTTTATCCTCAAAATCATGCTTACTTATAAATCAATAAATATTTCTTAAGCATCTTTTAGCTTCCTAAGTCTATAAACTATAAAATTTAGCTAATTTTTAGCTGTTACAATAGTTCCCATAAATACAAAATATCGCTTGTTAATTTCATGATTAACCTTCCTCTATAAAATTATATATTTCTATCAAACACCCACATACACATATTCTTACACTTACCAAAATATTTCCTCAGACATAAGGATAAAATCTTAATTGAACCATAAATAATAATCACTCAGATATAATATCTATTGTGATAATATCCACTGAAACTTCAATCTTTTTATTTTATAACTTTATCACAATTCTTTTGGCAAAAGGAAAACTATAATTGTACTTATATACAATTCTATATACTCCACAAAATAACTCTTTATTATAGATAAATCACTTTTCTAAGCAGATACTCCCATACATATACATGTATATTAGCTGAACTAAATCTAATAGAAGAAAAAGTTATGTAAGCCTAAAAAGTCTGTCCATAAATGATGAACCTAAGCCTGCAGCTTACTTATTTGCTCAAATCTCTAGCACTATCTTATTCAAACAAGGATCTAAACTCATTTTCTTATGCTATGATACAGACTATTATCTCTTCCTCTCACTATACAACTTGCTTAGATTCTTCCCATGCAGAACAGACACCTTATTCTTTAATATATTTTCCATACTTCGTATATTTTTAAACCATAATTTATTATAATTATCTATTAATCCATCCTACATTTCATAGCACTTAAACATACAAATACTTCCATCTGTCTCATTTACAATCGCTTATATCTATTATATCTTATTTATAATTTTCTTCTAACATCTCTGAATACCTTCAAATTTCAATTCTTATACCATCATTCGCATAAACCGACTTTAAATTTCAATAGCAACACTTGTCAGTGACCAACTAGATATAATTATTTTGTATATAAACTCACAAATTCTTATCAGATAAATTATTTTCCTAATATCTCAAAATTTCATCCATCCTTCTATAATAATATTTATCATGTCATTTATCTATTTGTCTCTTATTGTTTACTATAGTACACCAAATATTTCCAAAGCTAACTTAATCAATAAAATATCTTTAAATTTCATAACTTCTTACATCACTCAATATTGAATCTTAAAGAAACTATAGTAATCACCAACATTCTCATCTTTACATCGGTACTTCAAATATTGATAAATATATCTTTAAAACTCTTCATAACATATATCAATTCGAGTACCATAAATTTTCAATACACTTTCTGCATAATTCCCATAATAATATTAGTACCATAAATATAATCATCTCTCCACATATCACTCTAATTACCCATTTTTTTATCATTTATTTATTTATTTATCACTAAGTTTCTTAATCCAGCAATCTATGCTCTCTAATAATACAAATAATAAAATAATATTAAAACTCTTACATTCTATTCTTTTCATATACTACCCTTTTCAGGTACTAACTTTTCATCGAAGATATTTGTAACTTATCAACGCGTCACATACAAATCTCAACTATTTCAATTTCAAGGTAATTCATATCAGAAAACCCAAAATTAATCCATTATTCAATAATGTACCAGAAAATTTAAACTATCCACAAGTTCACTATATTGTTCAGTCTTGTCATTCTCATTCACTTCAAGGTATGTATATTCAACGATTTAGAGAATAAATCCACATTTAATGAATAATAAGCAACACTTGTTATTTTTATAGGAGCATCAAGTACAAACTACTTAGACTTTAACAGAAATGTTATCTGTTATTGTCAACATATTTTCTCCTCCTTCAAAGATTATTTGAATTATTTATTCTTCTTTTCTTTGTACTTCTCTTAATATAATATAAGCATTTACTTTAAAATCTGTAACTTTGATTTGAAAAACTTACTACTATAGATCTTACTTATAAGGATATAACTTTTGTATAATATAATACCATTTTCCACTTTATTTTTCTTCCAGAGAATCTTAAGTTATCTCAAAACCAACAAAATCATTGTTGTTTAAAGAAATAACTCACAAAAGAAAAGAAATTCTTTAATAATTTAATAAAATATTAACTTTAGTTAAAACTATACAATATTGTGCATGAGGGTAATGTTTTCCCTCACTACCAAGGGTTATAATGTACATGTCCCTCCTTCAATATTTATGTAAATGAAATGTATGCAAAAATGATGCATGTCCTAACAATGTAGTGCATATTTATGTTCACCACAACTGTATATGTACCATTACCATGAATCCCTATCAATGATATGCCATCTTGCTATACCACGGGACTGGACACAATATTGAAAATTTAAAACTCATTTACTTTGTAAATCTCTAAATTAACTTAAGTTATTCTCTGGAAATTCAAGCTTCACAGGGTATTCTCTTTATTATAGATACTTTAATATCATTCAAAACATAAACTTTCCAACAGACTCACACAATTTTCATGAATCACAGTAAGACATTCATTAAAACTTTCTCATTTACAATATCGCTTCTTTACTTAATCCGTCAATTACTACTCTTATATACAATCATATAATATTTCACAAGCTTACAGATACATTCATAACAATATTTTTCACTTTTAATACATCATCACCATTTAATACTTTGCTTACGAGGTAATGAATCAATATCATATCCACAATATTTCTCATATTATTACCACTATATTTTCCACATCTTTTCATTATAACACAATAAATACTTCTCTCATCATCATTTTATATCATTCTTCTCATCATTCTTTCATATCAATCTTTCACTTTGAATTTTTATACCTTCATTCTCACTTTAAAAATTCTTTCCAATTCTTAACTTAACATATCCCAAATACACACCTCTACCTAAAATCCTATTGCTCCATGTGCTAGAGTCCTGATTAATCCTAATCTCTGACACAAAAAATGTAGTGCCTCTCCTTTTTAAAACCCATTTCTACGTATACTTAGTATATGCATATTAAAATTTTTTACTTCATCACATAATCTACTTTTATATAAAAATATTATAATAAAATTTAATTGATTATTACTCTTTAATAAATATAATTTAAAATAATATTAATAGTAACAAAAATACTTTTTCCTAAGATCGCCAGAGTCTAGCCACATGGAGCTCTACCAAATCTAGCCTTCTCTGCCTATTTGATTTTCTCTGCCTATTTGATTTTTCTACAATACTGGATTATTTAGGAAAAATTATGAGCTTGATGCTCAGTGAGAAAAATAAGCACACATATATATAAATATAATTAACTCAATATCTGAAGTCTTTTTCTAAGACTTCCTTGTTATGCTAGTTAATATTAATTTATGATAACATATAATTACACTTAACATAATAATTTTTCAACACAGCATATCAAGTGTGACACTTTAATAATCATATCACAAGTACTTTTCAATCATTTCACAATTCAACCATTATCAACCAATCAATATCTCATCCAAATCAACATCTCAAATCATCAACAAATTTTAATTCACATCAATTTTCATCAAATTAGGATCAGATGACTCAACCTCACATTTTCTCACATAATTTAACATTTAGGTGGCCACCGACGAGACTATCTGCCCAGCTCAGTCTCACCATATCACACATACGGGTAGCTATCCGCCTGGCTCAGCTTTCCCGATCACATGCATATCTCATCTCAAGAGTCATCCTTTCCCCATTCACAATCACAATCACAATCACAATCAAATTTCACGATCAATTCACCACTTTTCAATCAGTCAAAATTTCATCAAAATCACAAATTCACAATTTTAATAACACCACATTATCAAATTTCATCATCGAAACACCACACATAAATGATCAACTTATGAGAAAGGTATTATTTTCTCGCACACAACCACTTCTCAATTTATGAGAAAGGTAATATATATATTTTTTATGTACCGCACACAGCCACCTTTCACTTGTGAGAAAGGTAATATATTTTTTTATAGGCCCAATAGCCTTTTATGCCTGAACTTTAGGCCCTTTTTCAAATATAGCCTCAACTTCAAAAAGTTTCAGTTAGTACCTGGTACTTTTTGAATTGATTCAAATATAGCCAACTCGATTTTGGCGTGTGTTTTGGCTGAAGTGGCTTGCTGATGAGGCTCTCATTGCTGACATGGCATGTGTTTTGCCTGACGTGGCTTGCTGACGCGGCTGCCACGTCAGTAAAAACACATGCCACGTCAGCAAAAACACATGCTACATCAGCAAAAACACATGCCACGTCAGCCAAAACACATGCCACGTCAGTCAAAACACACGCCAAAATCGAGTTGGCTATATTTGAATCAATTCAAAAAGTACCAGGTACTAATTGAAACTTTTTGAAGTTGGGCCTATATTTAAAAAATGGCCTAAAGTTCAGGCCATAAAAGGCTATTAGGCCTTTTTTATATATCACACACAGCCTCATTTCTCATAAATTTCACATATATGTGAGGCATAAAACTATCACAATCAATTTATTTCACAACACACCACAACTAGTTCACTTCATAACATTTCTCAAGATAATTCACTTCACAACCAAATCATAAAATCCCAATCCAATTATTTTCACATTAATTCAACAACCAAAGAAAATCAACTTCCAAATATTAACTCATTCCACTAAAAGAATATTAACTTAAAGAACATAAAATTTCCATCCAATTCAACCACCATCACTTCAACAAGTTAAGAACACAAAACTATTACTCAATAACTAAAACATAACAATCAAATTAACAAAACAATTTCCACTTAATATACACAAATTTAAATTAATCATTTAATTATTTACTTTGTATTTCATAATAATTAAATTCACCTATATATATTTATTTCATAATAATTAAATTCACCTTCTTATATAACACACAACAAAATTCAAATAAATATTTCACAAGCAAAACTCAATAATCCAGGGGTACAACCGGGGTACCCTCACACACAAAATAACTTATTTCCTCACCTGATTAGCGATGATATTCCATTCGCTCTAATCCTGTTGTTCTTTAGCCAAAACCTATATGAATTAATGTTCAACATAATTTTTACTAATTTTTGGGACACAACTATTATTCAAATTATTTATTTAAAAAAACCGCTAAAATTATTTAAAAAGGCATTTAGAGATTACTGGCATCTATTCTATAGATTTCAATTGCACCATTAAGATCAGCACGAAAAATCGAGTTCGGCATATTTTGTTGATGAATAGTACCCTGTGAATAGTACCTAATGAATAGTAACGTATATATGAACAGTGCGTATGTATAAATAGTACCGTATATGTGAAATAGTTTCACGGGACCCACCTATGCAAATGGTGTCAGAATTAAATTCTGAAAACACCAACGGACTCCTCTTAAGCTTTAGATTACAAATATATAATCAGTTTTATAAAATATTATACGGATTTAATAGAAATTGTGAAATTCTGTTTAGAATTTCTTACATCAGATCTGTAAATTTCACCAGGTAAAATCCAGTAATATACCACTTAAAATGAAGGTGGAGAGACCAAGAATCCATAGAAACTTGAATCATTTGATTCTAACTCCATATGTGAAATTTATGGGAGTTAGAAATTTGATAGAGTTTTATATATATATATATATATATATTCGCAGAACATGAGAAAGAAGGAACTTCTTTCTTTCTTTTCTTTTTCTTTTATTTATAATAATAATAATAATAATAATAATAATAATGATGATGATGATGATGATGATGATGATGATGATGATGGTGATGTTTATGATTAATTACTATATTAACCTTTAGATATTTTATAAATTACAACTTAACTATTGTAATAATGTTTCTTATAATTACATATGGACTGAATTATAAAATTTCTTTTGAATAAAATTTATAAATTCTCCAAAATATTTATTTATTTATTTATTTTTAATTATTATTATTTTTATTTTTTTAGGATGTTACATTTAATGTGAAATTCATAGCTTAAAAGTGAAACACATTCGACGAGCCATAACTTAAACTAGAAGACTCGGAATTGAGTGATTTAAAGTCTAAAATCAAAATCTACAACTTCCATGAAGAAATCTTGACCATTTGAAACTGTAAAAACCTAAAAAGTGAGTCACAAAGCAGCAGTTTTATTTTCTATCATGAATTATTTGTTTTTGTTTAGTTTGGGTATTTTATTTTCTATAGCAATGAACTAATCATTTAAAGTTTATCTAATAATCAATTTAGATTAATTAGGTTATTTTGAGAGTAGAATTAGTGATTAATTAATTTGTCTAAACTAAATTCGTATTTATATTGAGTTTTATAGGAAATTCAAATTTTTAATATGAAATTCACAGCTTGAAAGGGCAGCACATTCAATGGGTCATAACTTGAGCTAGAATACTCAAAATTAAGTGATTTAAAAGTCTAAATTCAAGAGCAAATTAAGATCTAAGACTTTTATGAAGAAAATCGTGGCCATTTAAAAACTGTAAATATATACCTGAAATGTGAGTCACAAATCAGAAGTCATGTAATATGTAGTCTTGGATGTAATCTAAATTTTAAAAGGATTAACTAGTAATTAATTGAAACAAGTCCTAATCTTTCTAGGTCTTGTGGGTAGCTATAATTAGATCTTGAGATGTATAAATATTTCAAAATCAAGAATGGAAAAAGGTCATTCTTCTCTCTCTAAAAAATGATGAAACAAATTTTAAGAAATTTTTCATCATTCAAGCTATTGAAGCATGTATTGAAGATTGAAGACCTAAAATTAAAACGCGTGAATTGAAGATTGAATATTAAAAAGGTATCTAAATTTTTATTTTTGTACCATAACTTCATTGGTAATTAGGTAATATGGTTTAGTTTAAAAAGTACAAAAAATGATTTGAGAACATAATTATATTAATAGCAAGTACTACGCGTTTAAGCCTAGGGGCATGCAAAAATCGAACCGGATGAGAAACCGAACCGATTTGTGGAACTTGATTTGGTTTATTTGGTTAAAAGATTCGGTTCGGTTTTTATTTTCAAAAATTTTGGTTTTCGTTTTTTGGTTCAGTTTTCATGTATGAAAAACCGAACCGACTGAAAGACCAAAATTATTTAATTATATATATATATATATATAGTATTTTACTCATTATATATATATACATTTTATATGTTTTTTTATAAATATATTTAGTGATTTTTTTGAATATATTTTATTAAACTTAAAAAATTAAAAATAAAATAAATTAAAACCAACTGAACTGAACCGAAAAACCAAATTAATTTTGGTTTTGTTTTGTTTCGGTCTTGGAGTTAGTTCGGTTTAGTTTGGTTTCTACCTTGGACCTCCGAAAAACCGATCGATTTTGGTCCGGTTCAAATCAAACTGACCGATGTACACCCCTATTGAAGCCATGTGCAAAGCACGTGAGGGAAAAACTAATATATATTTTTAAAAAGTTAATAGTGCTAGACAAAAAAATATTCACAAATGTAAAAAAATAGTAAAATTAATTCCTTAAACTTTGATTTTTTTTAGAAAATAAGTTATCTCTTTTTTAAGAAGGAAAAGAAAAACTAACGGTTGAAATAAAAAAATAAAAAATGTATATAAAAAAGTAAAGATTAAATGACAACTTAGTTGTTCCATAAATTTTTGATGAATTGAGAGTGGTTAGAATCTCAGCTCAAGGAGGTTTCACACATTAAAAATTACACCTCTAAGTAAGGAGAATTGTTCTACAAATTTAAAATATAACTAAATGGTATATATGTCCTATAAATTTTATTGTAATAAATAATCATCATAACATCCTTACACAATTTCATCGTTATCTTTCCTGACATATTTTAATTTAAAATATTTAACATTTTTTTTTTATCAAATTTATAATATTTTTAATTTATTAGTGATAAACCAGCGAAAGTTATTACAGTTGGTAAAGCCCTTCTGGCTTTCAAGGAGAGGTCTCGAGTTTGAGCCTCTCCTTCATTGGGAGAGGGCAAGGGGCTCAAAAGGGCCATAGCTAGGTGCCGGCTCCCTCGCAGTAAATTAGTCTGAGTCTAAAGGGCCTAGGATACTACTGTAGGCAATACCCATCGAGAAAAAAAAATTTCTTAGTGATATTTCATAGTTCTAATAAGAATATTTAAAGAAAAATCATGTATTTTTATCTTGAGTTGATAACTTTATTAGTTCATGTATTTATCCTAAAATGTCTATTAGATCAAACCCACTCTTCAAAACTCAAAAATTATGTATTATAAAGAAAAATTTTAAAAATTCTTAGTACAATCTACTCTTTATCTGTAAAAATTTATATAAAGAGCCAATCTCACTAGCTACAATTATAAAGTCATTTTCACTATGTATTTCATTTTTAAATAATTATTGGATTGTTTTTTGATAATACTTATCTTTTGATGATAATTTTATCATTCAAAATAACTCATGGTAAAAGTAATTAATCAGCCTTTTACCTATCAGAATAAATTAAAGGGATAATTTAAAGAATACTCATTGGAATTAGTTAATAGTTAACACTCGTTAACTTTTAAAAAGTTACAAAATTCTCTATAAACAAGAAAATATTCTCTATAAAATAAAGTTTAGCATTGGAGTTGCTCTTAGTAGGCTAATTTTGTAGTGCATCTGGGATAACTTACCCCTCTCTAGTAACTTGCTATAATAGGTAAATTGTAGGTGTAGACAAAGAGGGGTTACCTTAGTAGACTATTTTGACTAACGACTGCGGCACTGCGCATTTAGCGGAAGGAGCTAATGTGGCAGTTGCCACCCAAATTGGCATCGAGAACATCTTAATTGGTGTGCGTTTAGATTCCTTTAAGAAATGTGAAGCCGCATTGACCTTAAAGATTCTGTGATCGGACTATCACATTCCTTAAAGTGTGATTCTTTACAGCCACTTTATGCATTATTTCTAGCTTCATTTCCTCAACTACAATTGTGTAAAGCAAGTAAATCACCCTACGTTTTACATATAAAGCATGCTTATTTGTGAGTTTCTATTTACAAACAAGGATTTTTTTAATATTACCAAGTGAACAATTAGGTCAATTTACATGCAAAGGTTATAACCAAACAAGACAATAATCAACACAACCTAGGTTTCTAGCTTATTTTAATCTAAATTGATTACCTAACCATTATTACAAAGCCATTTTCATGCATATTCAATCTAAAAGATTACCAAACAAGTTACAGAAGATTACCTCGTCACTTATTTCCACATAAAAGCATAAATATACATCATACGAGAAAGCACAGCGAATTCCAGGTTTAAACTCCACCAACGCCACTATAGGAAGTGGCATTGGCCATGAATGCCACTATGGCTAGTGGCGTTTGGGTTTAATGCCACTATAGGGACTGGCGTTTGGGCCAAACATCACTCTGCTTAGTGGCGTTTGCAATCCCAACTCTAGAAACAGATAGAAATCGATAGAAAATGAGGTTTTCTAGGTTTTTAAGCCCATAAATCAGTGAAAAAACATGTATATACATAAGAATATGGATGCAAACAACCTAAAACAATGATCTAAATGGAAAAGCCTAACCTAGAATCTAGAAGACATTCATTCATCATTCAAACAGAACATGCAGTAAACAAGAAATGAAAAGAAAGCATAAAAAAGGCATTTGATTCATGCAAGAGCATTTATAAATTAATCAAAGCATATAATTATGATGCAAAAATATCCTAATAGTTGATCTAGAATGGAAAACAACAACCAAAAACTAGATGGTATCCATTTAGCATTTTAGCAGTACGTACAGTTAATAAGAAAATAAGAACAAGAACATATTCAAAGCTTTAATTCATAAAAACATGCAAAACGGATGCAAATCATGTCATTAATGGCATGAAACAACATTTATAATCCTATTCTAACATTCAAATCACATTTTTTGCATAGCATCAACATACAGAAAAACATGTATAGTTACAATATGTAGGAATAAAAAGAATGTTCATGGTCACTTAAGTAGATGCAAAAGATAATCCATGAAACCAATGTAGATCATGTTTACATGATTAAAATGACAAAAAAAAACAAGATTTATGATATAGAATACTTACGGTGAGGATTAGAGACGCCTTAGATCTGTGAGGCAGTTGGATGAACCTTGACAATGGTTCAATGTACGAACAGGAAGTGACTTGACACCCTCAGATTTTTAAATGGATTTTGGCAGAGCTTCATCTCCAGTAAAACACCAAGAAATATGAAAAAGCCTCTTTTTCTAAAAAATTAAGAAGAAAGATCAGGTTAGTAAGAATTGGATTTCATACGCTAGAAGAGTTTTCTAGGATCAGTCTAGAGCTGATTGTAAGTGAAGCCTTCATGCCTTATTTATAGGTAGAGGAACTAGCAGGAGTGTGATTATCTTTAATCACTATCTGGCATTTTGAAATTCAAATCATGGATAAAACAACCTTTTGAATTTAAAAATGGATGTAAACTATTGAAACCACTTCTATCTGACTTCAAATTTTGTAAAATTGGATAAAAATTCATCTATTTTCTATTGGAAAGAGATAGTGGCATTTAGGAACCAATGCCACTATGCATAATGGCATTAGGGCTCAACGCCACTATGGACAGTGGCGTTGGTGCCTTTTGAGGCCCTAAACGTCCTACTTTGAAAACGCTTATTAGAGATAAAAATATGCAAAATGATCCAATCTACTATATATGGCATTTTCAGACCATTCTGACACTCGTAGAAGAAGTTATGATGAAAATTGTTTGAAGATTGCACAGTTTCATGTTAAAACTAGTTTTCTGACTCTAAAGTACATTTTCAAGCTTCAAAACCATTTTAAAATCATTTTTCATGATCTAGAGAGAGCTAAATCCATTCAATCACATGCTTTTCAAGCATGGATATGATCATTAGGCTTCCGAGCCGCTTCCTCATTCCTGCACCCAAAAATTAGGTGTTAACAATATGCCCTTCTTTGTCGGAGGTTTGTAGTATAATCTAATAATATGGAAAATGACGACAAAGCTAAAAATACATAACTTTGAAAAAGAAATGTATACCTCAGCATCGGTGTATGAAGCTATACCTTCGACCTCGACTGTCTAGGTTTAACTTCATGATGATCTGAATATGTGTCTGTTCTATTAGGGATTTGGTGCAGAGTTTGCTCCATTGAGGATTTTTTGCACCAGGAGCTTTATTCTTTTATTAACTCCACTAGGGAATTGGATTTACCTCCATTGGGGATTTGAGCTTCGGGGAAGTCATCTCTCCTCTTGGGGATAAGTTGTTTGTTGTTGAAGAGAGTAACTCCACTAGGGAATTCTCGCTTGGTTGTTGCCAAAATTTTGAAAGGAAATGACTCCATTGGGGAATATTTTTCCTAATTTTCCTCTCTCGGATACTAGGGTTTTATCCTGACTAATGTCATGCCTCGGACCTCGGCTGCCTTGGCTTGACTCCTTAGGATCATTTGTCCTTCTAGCTCAGATACCAGAATTGAAGCTTTACCTAAGACCTTAGCTACTTAGGCTCTACTTCATGGATGAAGCTTTATCTAGGACCTCGGCTTCCTAGACTCTACTTCACGGGGAATTAATTTTTTCATCTGGCTCAGACACTAGAATTGAAGCTTTACCTTGGACCTCGGCTACCTTGGCTCTGCTTGATGAATGAAGGTTTATCTAGAACCTCAGTTGCCTAGACTTCACTCCATATGGATGTTTTATTTTCTGGCTCGGATACCAGAATTAAACTTCTCCTAAGACCTCGGCTGCTTAGGCTCTTTTCTATGATGATTGACTTTTCTGGCTTGGATACCATAATCATGTTTCAAATGCTTTTAGAGTTTTGGAAAGGTTTGATCTAACTTGTTTTAAATACTTTCAGAGTTTAAAACTAGGTTTGATCAGTGTTTGCTTCAAATGCTTTTAGAGTTTGAAGTGAATTGGGTCTAGTTCGGACGTAGAAATACTAATCCACACGCTAGGGTTTGTTTCAAATGCTTTGAGAGTTTGAAACGGGGTTCGGATAGTGTTTAGATTTTTTAGGATTTTTTGGGGTTTTCTGTAGCTTTCTGCTTTGATTCTGTAGTTTTCTCTATCAACCTCTATAATTCTGACTGTATTGTTTGTAATTTTTGATAATCTTCTAATATTTACCCCCAATTGGGCTTCGATTGGCCATTCCTAGCCTTAATTTATGATTTTAGGCCTATTTACACCAAAATTTCCATCCTTATTTGAAAATTAATTTCAGGGACCAAAGTGGCAATTTGCCACTTTGGCATTAAAGTGGCGGGTAGCAGCTCATTAGCTTACTATTCACATTTGTTTTTTTTTTTTTATCTTGTTTTCTCCATATCTTCTTCGTTTTAACTCCAAATCAAGTGAAACAAGAAGCATCATGGCTAATGATCCGTCTTTAGTGCCTCGGTGGAATGAGATCAGCCTTTTTTCAACTCGTGATGAGGTTTACAAACCTAAAAATGGAGAAATACCATGGGATGCATTGATTCTACCACTCTCCAATGCTAAATTCCACGTTTCTTGCTCGATTGAAGACCGGGTAAGTGCTGAAACTCCTCAATTTGATTGGGCATTGTGAAATTTGTCAAAAAAAATATGCAAAACATGGACAAATTGGTGGCTAATGCCACTACTAGTGACCAACGCAACTGTGGTTAGTGGCGTTGGCCACTAGGCTACCTCCCACGGTGATATTGGTACTATTTTAATGATTTCATGCTTGTTTACATGATTTGAATGGAAAAAATACGTTCGTATGTACATTATATGACATGTTTATGCATGATTTAAAGCTTTTGGCCACCGAGTTAGTAAAAAAAATGATGCAATTTAGATGACTAAGTTAGGAAATGTACCTGTACTTACCTTACAGGTTGATGCACCTTCGTTCTCGTTTAACGGGGACTTTGCTAAGGTTTGTTGTGTTTGGAGGAGACTAAATGTTGAGGTTCAATCCCTGGTTCATCGTGCTGGACTCAGACCTTTGCTTTTTACCCTTCGTGAGCATATGGACGAATAGTCGACTCCTTATATTGCAATCAACTTTCCATGCAAGCATTGATGGAGAGATGGTTTGACACCACTCATATTTTCTAGTTACCCTGTGGAGAGTATTCTCTATCTTTTGCTTTTTTTCTCCGCCATTACTGAATTGGCTTGTGTTGGAGAGCGAATATTCTTCAGTGGTGGGATCTATTTTGTGCCTTCCTAGGTCTAGGATGAGTACATCATGTCCATGCTTGGCATAGTTCCCAAACGAAAGAGTCGAAGGAAGCTCTATGTGGAGGTGTTAGCGAACCATCTTATGAGTTACAGGCTCGAGTTTGATTGAAGATTCAACCAGATGGCTCGTGCTTTCATCTTGTACTTGCTTGGCAATACATTCTTCTGTGATACTAACAACATGTAGCTCTGCATTTCATCCCCATTCTCTAAGACTTTGATCAAATGGGTAGGTACGACTGGGGATCTCCAATTCTTTCTTATTTATACCTCTGTATGGATAGAGTCTCGTAGGGTGGGATAAAGTTTTACGGCTTTTGGCTTGCCACACATGTGAGTTATTCATGCCTTATGATTCCTCTACTTTTCGACTTCTTTATTTATTGTTTGTTATGTTTGATACTTTGTCTTGCAGGTTTGGACCATTGAGAAGGGATTAATCTGACAGTTCGTTCCTCTTCATAATCACAGAGTCTTTCCCTTTCTCAGACGATGGGGTCTTCACCTTATGGCCATTCATCACTCCATTCTTCATGATCATCATACCTATCTTAACATGCTTACTCCTGGGCGAGTAACAAAACAAAATAAAACTTATTAGTTTAAAATAAATTGAAGTGTTTAGTGGCTTACCTTAGCTTTCTTTTTTACAGATAGATAGGAACTAGCTCGTTCCAGAGGAGAATTATCCGGCATATATCGCGATCACCATTCAAAAAGATCAAAGAAGGATCCTATTGGAGGGCTCTGGGATGAGGATGTGATTCCTCAGAGAGCGGACTTATCAGCAGTACACTATGAGGTTTTGCAGGATTCCTTGCAATCCCCCTATTGGCATGTTCTAGGGACATGATTTGACTGGTGCTGCTTTGACTTAAGCCCTTAATGACTTTCATTGTAAGGAAGGTGTATGACAAGTTCCTTCAGTTGAGGTGTCTTTCCCAACTTCCCATGTTTGAGGAGCGGCTTGCTCAGGCTAGTATACTTCCTTTAGTGATTTATTCTGAGTTGGTTCTCATAAGTTTTCCTGATGCTTGAAAACTGATCCATCACAGATCAAACCCAGTGTTGTCACTTTTTCTCCTCCTACCGATTCAGAGGAAGAAGCTGAGGATGGTCCTGGTCCTGCCGAAGATGATGCTAAGGATGCTGCTGTTGCTATCCCGAACGCCCGTGCTCATGCTGCTAATGTTGCTAGTCCTAATAGCAGGATTTGTGCTTCTACTAAGGGAGTGATAGTTGGACCTAGTTCTTCCAGATCTCATCCTATACGTCCTATTCAGAGGCAGCCTCTAAAGGATCAACAGGACTTTGTACAAGGCCACATCACTAGCTTTGCCATCTTGACAGTGCATCATGGGACAGTTGCTGGTATTAGTGACCATACTCTTCAACCAGATGCCCCTTCCATTGGCTTCTCGTAGGGATTTACTCATGTGAGTTTCCCTCACTTCTATTTTCCTTTTCTTCGTTTGCTTTCTGAGCTTGACTTTAATTTTTTCAAGTTCTTGTGAGTGAGGTTATTCTTCTATCTTCCAACTTTCCAGCTAGTAAGGCCTATACTGTGGAGGCTTACGGCTCTTGGAGACAAGCCTACCATGTAGCTTGCAGGGCGAATGCAGAGTTAAAGTCTCGCCTTGTAGATTATGAGGCTTTGGCTCCTGTTCAGTAGCCTACTGATGATGATAAGGATGATGATGATGAGGAGCAGGATCAAGGAGAGCAAGACGGTGATAGGAAGCTTGCTGAAGACGAGGATGAGGATGAGGGCGAGGAGTCTAATGAGGAGGAGGACCAGGCGATGTCTTTATTTTCATCTTTTCTTTGTAATTTTGAACCTTTAAACTTTATTTGGATCACAAACTTTTGTTATACCTTCATATTACAAACTTTAAACAAGTATATTTATGTATGCATGAACATTTCATATGATTTTTACAATGAATGTATCGAATCCTTGTCTGGAGTGGAATTGGGGACCAACGCCAGTCTAGGGAGTGGCGTTTGGTGGTGACGCCACTAGGGGGAGTGGCGTTGGTTCATAAACGCCACTTCTTTGATTCTGGGCCTTCTTTCACAACTTTTGCTCCATTTTGACTCCTTTTCGAACCCAAAATTCCCCAGACTTTGTGAGCTATAAATAAAACCCTTGTGGCACCTTAAAAGCATCAAAAAAACATAAAATCACCTCTCTGTAGGCTCTCCAAATCTTCTAGAATGTTTTAAAATTCCAAGAAAACCTTAAGAAAGCATCTAGGGCATGTAAGAACTGAATTCTGGGAATCCAAAATAGATATCACTTGGCAGAATTCAAATCATTCCTGAACTTCTCCTTTGGCACCAAACTTCTCCTTGTAGTGGCTGAATGCTGGATATCAAACACCATGTTTTCTGCTTTAATGGAGTAGAGTTTTGCCCCCCTGTTTAAAGAGTTTGAAGGCATCTTCAACAAGGTTCATGACTCTAATGCCCCTTTGGCACTTCCTTGCTTGCAATCTCAATCTACGGAGTCTATTATAGGCTTCTTTGGATTAAACCTGGATCAATTAACCTCATGCATTGATGTTCATCCCCTTATAAATCAAATGTTATTGGAATTAGGAAGTTTCAAGGTAAAGAGCAGTAGATCTTAACAAAGAATTAACAGTTTCTGCTTGTATTCACACTTTCTGTTAGTTACAACTGAGGGCACAAGTAGCTTTCAAATTGCCCATATCCTGGAGCAGGTGGAACGTGGCCATAACCCCTTTCCCATTATTCTGGCTGAAACCATCATCTATTTGGACTCTGTTAGGAACACTCAGTGTCTTCATGGTAGCCTATTTCTGCTTCAGGTATGTCTATCTACTCATTTATTCATGTTTTCTTCAACT
>CANYLF012167728.1:0-10922 GCA_948193215.1 Bocquillonia castaneifolia
TAGTTAATTATGCATAAAACATATCATTAATCATGTCATTTGCATCATGATTATGTGTAATACTTTTCATTATATTAAGTGGTAGAAGGATATGTGTGTGTAGTAGAGTTTATGGTATTTAGATTGAGTGAGGACTAAACTGTAAGAACTGGTGGAGTTATTTATAATAGAAATAAGAGTGGCTAATTGAGTAGTAGAATTTTAATTGAGGGTCTAGTGGGAAGTGAGGGTAGTAGAGTCTAAGTGGCACCATAGGAAGAAGATTAGTGTTAATAATAATAATAATAATAATAATAATAATAATAATAACAACAACAACAACAACAACAACAACAACAACAACAACAACAACAAAAACAACAACAACAACAGTAACAGTAACAGTAACATTAACAGTAAGAGTAACAGTAACAACAACAACAACAACAACAACAACAACAAAAACAACAACAACAACAACAACAACAATAATAATAATAATAAGAGAGAGAGTTAGTAAGGAATCTCTACATCATCGCCACCATTCACCTTCTTCATCTTTCTTCTTTTCATCTTCTTCTTCTTCTTCTTCATCTCTTCCTTTTTCCTTTTCCATCAAAACCAACATTTAAATCTATCAACTCATGGTAGGATGATGCCCGGTTCACTTCGTTTGTCTCCTCTGCTTAGGAATCTATTAGTGCTAATAATAGAGATGCTTCTTTGACCCAAAAATTAAATTTCCTAAGACAGGTAATTAGCAAATGGAATAAGGAGGTTTTTGAAGAAATTGACATGGAGATTAAGAAACTTGAAGCTTCTATTCTTGTGAAAAGTGATGAGTTAGTTCCAAGGCCTATGAGTGATGCTCAAAGAGGGGAATTAGGGAAGTTAAAAATCGTGCTTTTTCAAAAGAAAAGACATTGTGAATTAATCTGGTATCAAAAATCAAGAGTGAAATGGTCGCTTCTTGAGGATAATAACTCGGCCTTCTTTCATCATGTTGCATCTTCCTACTTCTGAGTTAATATAATTACAAAGGCTGAGAATGAATCGGGTACTTATTCTGATCCTATCCAAATTCATGATGCCATTGTGGAATACTATTCTTCTCTATTTGCAGCAAAAACAGAGATCCCCTATGAATTGTGTTCTTTTAATTTTGCTTCTTTATCTGAGACACAAAATGAATCTTTGATTGCTCATTTTCACGAAATTGGAAGCATGGGAAGTGTGAAATCATGTGGTGCTAATAAATCTCTTGGCCCTGACGATTTTAATTTTATTTTTTACCGTAGGGCATGGAGTTTTATAAAGGAGGACATTTTGGTTGTTCTCAATAATTTTGAAGCACAGGTTTCCTTCCGATAGTTCTTAAGTCCTCCTATACAGTGCTAGTTTCTAAAGTTGTAGGTTCTTCTTCTCTTAAGAACTTCAAGCCAATTTGTTTAATACATGGAGTCTACAAAATCATTGCCAAGATGCTTTATTCAGATTGTGAAAAATCCTCCCTAGTATCATCCTTGACACTCAATTTGCTTTCATCAAGGGTAGAAGCATCCTTGAGTGCTCCTTGCCTGCCTTAGGATTAGTCTATCATGCTCACATTACAAGAAGACCAACTTTTCTTCTGAAACTGGATTTTCATAAAACTTTTGACAGTGTTTCCTAGGTTTATCTTGTGTCGGTTATGAGAATTATGGGTTTTTTAGAATTATGGATTAGTTAGACATAGAACTGTTGGCATAGTTCTTCTATTTCTATCCTAGTCAATGGCTCCCCCTTTGAGCCAATCAAGCTTCACAAGGGAGTGAAATAGGGAGACCCTTATCCCCTTTTCTCTTTGTCATTGTAGTGGAAGGTCTTAAGCAGATATTGGACAAGTCGGCTAGTAAGGGAAATATTGATAGTATTCGGATCCAAGAGGATTCTCCACCTCTTTTAGTTCTTCAGTTTGCCAATGATACTCTATGTTTTATACCGGTTGAGGAAAGGGGTGTTTGTAACTTTGTTAGGATCATACGTTGCTTTGAGTTGGTCTCTAGCCTGAAGATTAACTTTGATAAGAGCTCTTTGATAGGATTGGGAGTTTAGAATTCCTTTATAGAGAATTATGCTACAATTATCAAATGTAAGATCTTTTCACATCCTATTAGTTATTTGGGTGTGCTACTTTCTCATAAATCTCTTTTCATTCGAGATTGGGACCCTTTGATGTGTAAATTCAATTCAAAGCTAGCCTTATGAAAAGGCTCATCTCTATCATATGTGGGTCGTCTTATACTAGTGAAGTCAGTTTTATGTAGCATGCCCATCCATCTTATGTCCTTGTTCAAGCTCCCAGTATCTACCTGCCACAAAATAGAAAGTTACATGAGAAACTTTTTATGGAAGGGAGATCCTAGAGGGAGAAGTTTTTGTAAGATAGCTTGAAGCAGTATTTGTAATTCGTATGAGGTAGGAGGGTTAGGCCTTTGCCTTCTAAATGTGAGCAATGTTGCCTTTCTCTTTAAATGGATATGGAAAATAAGAGTGTGATACTTCCTCTCTTTGGTTTCAAGTGCTCTCCAATCTCAGCTATATTGATTCTTGGGACAGCCTTCAAAATTCCAATATTTGCATCTCCCCCAAGATTCGAGTTATAAAATAACTATGCTTGCATAATTCTGGTTATTAGAATTTCTTTTCCTCTTCTATTCGGCTAGTGGTTAAAAATGGCAGTTCAACCTCCTTCTGGAATAATACCTGGTGGGGCAATGACAAGTTGGCAGCTCAATTTTCTCAGCCTTTTTGATTTGTCAAGCAATTAACAAATCACAGTTCAAGAAGCCATATAGTTCTTGCTTTTCACAACAGGCAGACCTGATTGGATATGAAGATTACGCCCCTCAAATGTGCAAAGCTTTGCTGATTTACATGAGTCTTTGAATGGTTTCTCATGCACTAATGGTCGGGACAATCTTCATTGGGAACTTGAGGCTTCAAAATTTTACACAGTTAGCTCCTTTTCTAAAGGCTTCCTTGCACAAACTCATCATGTGATCAGCCCTTGGTTTAAGCTATGTTGGGAATCAGTTGCTCTCCCCAAGATTAAATTCTTCACTTGGGTTTCTTTACATCATTGTTTTCCAACAAGGTATTTTTTAGCTACAAGGACTACCATCTCTATAGACGATACCAAATGTTCTTTTTGCACAGAGATAGAGACCCAAGATCACATCTTTGTCCTTTTTACGTACGCCAAGAGGGTATGGAATGATCTTCTACATTGGCTTGACTTGAGGTTTGTCTTACCTCTCTCATCATCGGATTTCTTTACACAATGGAAATATATGTTCTTAGGAGCAGCCTTCTATAGCTCTCTATAGATTATCCTGGCTTGAGAAATTTGGAAGCAAAGAAATAGGAATATTTTCCATGGAAAATTTTCATCTAGGGATATTCTTTACAGTCGTATTCATCTAGCATTTTTCTTAGTGAAATGTAAACATCCATTTCTTTCTTTTTCTAGCGACGATATTATTCACTGCCCTTTTGTATTCTTAAAATTGTAAGTTATTTTTGACCATTTCTCTTAGTCTCTTTAATAAATCATTCTTTCATGAAAAAAAAAGGTTTGGGGAAGTTTAGTTATTTGAAGGGTGACTTGACAGTTTAGAAGATTAAATAAGGTAAGTACTCTCCTTTTATAGTAGTTTAATTAAGTTAGGGTTCCTATAGGAATTTAGGGAAAACTTGATTTGAACAATTAATACTGTAATTAGGGTACGATTAAGCATTAATTTTATGTCAATTTGTATAAATCATATCATTTGATGTTGATTACATGAATTGGGAGCAAGTTACATGTTGCTGATCTTTGACCTGTGAAAAATAACCTCGACATTTTGAGCATAACTTGAGTTATACAGGTCCAAATTTAGTCGTTTCATAGCAAACTTTTTACTGCTCTGCTGAAATGGGAATTGGATTAGTTGTACTAAAATTACCATAATTTTCTTTATATATATGGTTTTGAGGTGATTCTTATGGCTACGATTTCTAAATGGATGGAAGTATGATTCTGAAAAAGATAAGATTTTTATCACTTGTCGATAATTTCTGGCATAACTTTAAAGTCATTATATGTGTGCTGCCTACATAAACATACATGTTATCATTCATCTCATGCATCATATTAAATCAAGTATAGGTGTTCATTTAGTGAACTTGGATATATATATATATATATAGACACACACACACACACACACACACACACACACACTAGTCATCAATATACAATTCAATATATATTGTTATTGAATTGTACTTTGAATTGATTATGTAAATAGGTGTGTCCAAGGGAAAAAAAGTTATAGGAAAAGAGCAATAGGACTACCTTGCTATCCTATATCTTTTTGTAAGTATTTTATAGACTAAACTTTGTGTATATTGAGTGGAAATTGCTATGTTTGCTTAATTGATATGTTCTTAGTTGATTGAGTTGATAATTGCTATGCTCTTGGCTTGTTGAGTTGTTAGCGGATAAATTGATACTTGGGAAATTATGAATTAGATGAGATATTGGTTGAATTGAGACTTTATGAATTGCTTGTGATGTGCTATCAGGTGAATTAGTTATGATTATGATTTGGGGGAAGTATGACTCTCGAGGTTTGTTACACGTGTGATTTGGAAAGCTGAGCCTGGAGGATAGCTACATGTATATGTGAGATGGCAAGACTGAGTCGTGCGGATAGCCTTGGTAGGTGGCCACCAAAATATGAATTATGTGAGAAAATGTGACGTTGAGTCTTCCAACCCTAATTTGATGAGAATTAATGTGAAATGAAATTATTTATTTGGTTGAAATGTTGAATTCCTCAAATTTAATAATGTTTGTGAATTAATTGTATGATTTGTGTGCTTTTTATAGGCTTTGGTAATTTTAACCTTATATACTATTGTTTAGTAAATTAAATGCTTATTTAGTTGCCAGCTCACCTCATGGCAACTTTTTTCCAAGTTAGCACGATTGTAGATAGCTTTAGTTGTACATTGCTACATTTTCCATCGGTTATCATTGTCAGGTGGGCCATAGGAGTTATCACGAGCATAGGGCAATTTTGGTACTTGTGTGTATTTAACTAATGTATGAATTTTCAGTTGTATACATATATAAGCATGTGATGCTACTTAAGTTGGTAAATATATGTTAGAGTTATGTAATAATAATATTGATGGATCATGTCCTGACCCATCCTTTTCTGCTGGGGTCTGCTGGTCTTGGCTGTCTTTCTGCATAGATAGAAGAATTAGGATCAGAGATGGGGTGTTGCCCCCATAAACCTTCTGATGCCTAAGTTAGAGAGAGATAGATGAAGAAGAGTGTATATGTGTTGAGTGTAGAGTGTAAGATGAACATTGTAAGTTGTCAGTTACCTGAGAGGATGTCCTTTATATAGAGCTAGGTATAGGGAAACCTAAGATGGCTAATGCCATCTTTACCCTTAGCTGCATGCGAAATGGGCACGCTGGAGCCCAATAGCATTGGTAGTCCATCCCTACTCCCCCCAAAAAAATTTCCAAGTTATTTATGACTTGTCGTGTTTGCTTAATTATGTTGTCTGTGAAAGTGATCTACCTTCATGCGAGGTGCGCTTTGCTGACGTGTGTGAACCATGGAGGATGCACAAGGTGGAGTAGCGCAGATTAAAAGGATACATTTACCTTACTTCTGTGAATCCTAGGTAGTGCATAGGTCAGCTTAAGGCAAATATGAAGGATGTGTTTGTACTGGCGAACCCTAAGGGATTCATGCGAATATGAGTGGGGTGTGTGTGTGTGTTTTTTAGGTTTCATGAGTAATCATAGGTTGCAGATCCATATGGGTCTCACAAAAGGATTCTTTACATTTTTGTATTATTCGTGTTTTCAAAACTTGAAATTTACCAAAGTAACTTGATCATGATTACAAAATATACTTAGGATGTTTTTTCATATGAATCTTCCATATCCACTTAGGATGAGAGGGGCTCTATGGTGGGTTGACTTATGGTTAGGGGACCTGAACCAACCAAAATTTTATTAACTGATCGGTTAATTCAAGAAAAGCTATCCGAATTGAAACCGACCCAAATAATTCAGTTTGGTTTGGTTTTACCCGTCGGTGTATATTGTACATCAAATGTGTGTTTCCATTTACAGAAAATGAGCCTTAGCTCGATGGTTGGTGCGCTCCTCCATTTCCCTATGGTCTTGAGTTCGAGTCCTAGCACCACTTTTGCATGGAGAAATATTTTTCTTTTGTCAAAAAGTATTAAAATACATCATTAGCACAGCTATCGAACCCTTGACCAAAGGTAGGAAAGTGGAAGTCTTTTACCAGGCCACACATCAGATGGTTACATTGGTTCGGTTTAGTTTCGGTTCGGTTGGTCAGATTCGGGCGGGTTTTGCTCTCCCCTACTTATGGTGGAGATACAGAGTACCCTTAGTTAAGTTATGGACTCCACCTACCTTTCTATATCCACCTATCTTTTTAAGGTAGATTCGTGAGATGTCTTAAGATCTACTTCTTGGAGCTAGATCTAGTGAGAGTGCTTTAGGATCCTTCCTTGGGGCTAGTCTCGTGAGAGTTGCATTAGGATCTACGAGAGTGGACGAGAGTTTCCTTAGGATATACTCCTTGGAATTGGATCAATGAGAGTGACTTAGGATCATCCCTTGGGGCTAGTCTCGTGAGAGTTGCATTAGGATCCACGAGAGTGGGGCTGGTCTCGCAAGAGTTACATTACAATTCTAGAGAGTGGACTATATCTATCCGAAAGAGGAGACTAGATCCGCGTAGATCTAGTCTTACGAGAGTTGGCTTAGGATGTACTCCTTGGAGCTAGATCAGTAAGAGTGCCTTAGGATCTTTTCTTGGGGCTAGTCTCGTGAGAGTTCCATTACGATCCACGAGAGTAGGGTTGGTCTCACAAGAGTTGCATTAGGATCTGGGAGAGTGGATTATATCTGTCTGAGAGAGGAGACTATGTTTGCGTAGATCTAGTGTCACAAGAGTTACCTTAGAATCTATTCATTGGAGCTAAATCAACGAGAGTGCCTTAGGATCTTTCCTTGGGGCTAGTCTTGAGAGAGTTGCATTATGATCCGCTAGAGTGGGGCTGGACTCACAAGAGTTGCATTAGGATCAATGAAAGTGGAGACTAGGTCTGCTTAGACCTAGTCTCACGAGAGTTGCCTTAGGATCTTTCCTTGGGGCTAGTATCGCGAGAGTTGCATTAGGATATGTGAGAGTGGACTATATACGTCCGAGAGAGGAGACTAGATCCGTGTACATCTAGTCTCATGAGAGTAGCCTTAGGATCTACTCCTTAGAACTAGATCAGTGAGAGTGCCTTAGGATCTTTCCTAAGGGATAGTCTCGCAAGAGTTGCATTAGGATCCGCGATAGTGGAGCTAGGTTCATGATAACCTAACAAGAGAAGCGACTAGGTTCATGTGGAGTTAGTCTCGCGAGTTGTTTTAGGACCTACTCCTTGGAGCTAGATCTAGAGAGTGTGGACTAAGGTTAATTTACGACGCTTTCACTTCTCTATGGTTGCTAGATGGATGAATTAGGGTTTCTATATTAGTCAAACGCTGTCTATTTCCTTATTTCGCATGAATATGGTTAAATAACTAAAAATAATGAAAAATAAGTATTATCTAGTAAATTAAATAGTTAAAATAAACTCCAATGCATGCCATAGACTTAAGGTCGTTAAAACAATTTAAAAACACTAGGTTAGAAATTAATTAGATCACCTTATAAGGGTTTCTATTCTCCTTTACCTCTATTCTTTAGGATGCTAAAAGGGTTTTTATTCTCCTTTACCTCCATTCTTAAGGGTGTATGTATATTGCATGTGATTGTTCATATTTATTGTTGACTTAAGTGGTATCAATCTATCTTATTTTGAGCTTAACAACCTTACATTTATGTTTGACAAAGATTCTAAGTGTGCAGGATAAGTTTCAAAGAGTAACTTCAACGTTTTGTGTATAGACACGTAATTCGCTCTCGCGACAATGGTGTATCACCCCTGCGATGAACAAGCCTTACATCTAGGTGCAAAGTTCCAGTAGGTTGTGAAAATCTTGGGTTGATGCCGCGATAGATACATCGCTCCTGCGACCTCCATCGCTACCATGATATGGGGATCACGGCATGAAGTCTCAAAATCAAGGACCTACTACTTCTTTTGGAGCTCTTGGTCGCCCCCGTGATGAATGTGGTCGCTCCCGCGACCAATGGAGAATAAAATATTTTTCAAGCCGCATCACGCCAGCGAGACTCCTAATCACCCTAGCGATGTCAGCATAAATTCGACCGTTGGAGTATTTTATAAATATCGCTGCCGCGACTCCTATCTCGGCCCCGCGACCAGACGCTTTTAAGAGCATTAAATGCAAAAGTGTTTTGAACATTAAAGATGAGTTTGACCTTGTTTCTAATAACTAGGATTGGGTATTTTGGCTATAAATACCTGTCATAAATGTTCTTCAATAGAGAACATTAATTCTTTGATAGCCAAACTCTTGCAATTTTAATTCTCATCTTTGTAATCTATTCTTTGTTTGGTATTGGGTAGCTAGAACTCTAGAGCATTTGTTTTGCTTGGGTTGAGTGAATTAGTTATCCATTGTACTGGTGTCAATTCTTTGTGAGTTGGGGAAATACTAGGGTTGTTTTTGAGTTAGCCATTAGAAAACTCTCTTGTAAAGGTTGAAGATAGCCTATTGAAATCTTCATTGTAAAGGTTTGGGATAGCCTTAAAATCCTTTGTATAACCATTGTGGTTTAGTGGAACCCCGAAGAGGTCTTTGGGAGAATGGATGTAGGACAAGTTAGGTCTAAACCACTATAAACTTATTTTGTGTTCATTCTACTTCATCTAAACTCTTTTCTTAAGTTCCATTAATTTCTAATTTCACACCAATTCACCCCCCTCTTGGTATTTTAGTTGCTATATTGCCTTAAATGGTAGTAAAAGATCTTCAAGATGTCTATGGGCGAAGGTATTTCATGCTTGAAACCTTACTTCAATAGAAGTAACTATCCTTATTGAAAGTTGCATATACAATGCTATTTGGATAGTGACCAAATCGATGTTTGGGTTCAAATTCTTATAGAATGGACTCTACCAACCGCAAAGGTAGGAGAGGTGACTACAACTCTTGAGAGAAAAGATTGGGTGGATGCACACAAAAAGAGCAATGGTAAGAGTCATAGAGCCATGGCCATTCTTCTCAGTTCTTTATCAAGAGAGGAATGTGCCAGGGTTCAACGTTGCACAATCGCCCATGCTATATGGAATACATTGGCAAACTATCATAAAGGCACAACTGATGTAAAGAACAAAAGGATAGAGCTCCTTGTCTATCAATATGAGAACTTTAAGAGGTTGGCCGATGAAAATGTCACTACCCTTACTTACCACCTTTTAGCATTGGTGGAAGGGCTAAGGAAGCTTGGGAAGATCTATAGTCTGGGAGAAATGAACAAGAAGATTTTGAGATCCTTGCCAAGGAAGAAGTTTGAGGCAGAGATCACATCAATTGAAGAATCTAAAGACCTCACCACCATGAGAACGGATGAACTCATAGGTAGTTTCTTGATCTATGAGATGAACCTAGAAGAGGATGAAAAGCTAGAAGCTAGTGAGGCCTCCAAGAAAGAAGAAAAGAAGAAGAGCCTTGCTCTTAAATCCATACAAGAGCAAGATGAAGAGCCAACAAAGGAAGATGCCAAGGGTGGTCCTAGTGAGGAGCAATTAGTGATGCTATCCAAGAGAGTCATCAAGATTATTAAAGCTAGAGAAGGGCCATCAAGCAAAGGTAAAGACAAGAGAAGAAGCAAAGAAATGAAGAGAGGAGGATTATCCATTAGATGCTTTGAATGTGGCAAGAAAGACCATATGAAACTGGATTGTCCCACTCTTAAGAACAAACACAAGAAAGGTTTTAGTGCCACATGGGATGAAAATGAAGAAGACACCTACTCATCTCAACATGAAAGTGGAAGTGAGAGTGAGAGTGGAAATGAAACCACTAATCTTGCATTCATGGCAATAGATGATTCATCTTATGAGGTACATGCTTCCAACCTATCTCTTTCTTCTTCTTATACTTACTATTATGATGAGGATGATCCTATTGATCACCTCAAGGAGCTTAACTCCCTATGCACTCTCTACCATACTCAAATGGTAGAAGCTCAAAAGAAGTGTGTAGAGAGTGACAAGGAGATTAGCTACCTAAGAGCATAAGTAGAGGCATTTAAGCTTTCCCAAGGGGAGCTTAAAGGTCAACTACTTGGCTTTCAATTCAAAATCTCTTCAATGGAGACTCTTGTCAAAGAGAATGACTCATTGAAAAATAAGGTAGAAGAATTGAGGAAATCCATCTCCAAGTTTCATAAGGGTAAGGAGAATCTTGATGCCTTATTGGTATTACAAAGAACTCCCCTCGTGAGGCATGGTTTGGGATTCAATGAGGCTTCAACCTCAAATGCTCAAAAGAGCATCTTTGTAAAGTCATCATCCCCACCACAAACTTCTAGTGTGGATGTTGCCAAGACTAAGGGTCGGAAGCCTAGGTCTAAGCAAGGAGGCAAGACACCAAGTGTCTCCATGGCCAAAAAGACAAATACCTCTCAAGGCAAGGCTAAGGGAAAACCCAAGGGCAACCAATTCCTAAAGGCCAAACTCCTAAGAAACATCACACACAAAAGCAAAAGAACCTTAGAAAAAAGACCTCCTCTTCCAATGTTCAATGTCATTATTGCATGAAACATGGGCATATCAATGTATTTTGCCATGTTAGGAAGGAGCAACTCTTCAATGGTTCTTTTGTTAATGCTAACCCCCAAGGACCCAAACTCATTTGGGTACCAAAGAACAAGTGATTAACTT
>CANYLF012168122.1:0-13909 GCA_948193215.1 Bocquillonia castaneifolia
TAAGACTCTCAAATCAATTACATATTTCTCTACCACTAAGTTATGTTTTGGGAGTCTTTCAAAATTTAATTATTTACACATATACAGAAAATATTAGGCCATACAAAAAATATTATTGGACTTGAAATAAGTCCATGCGTCATTAAAAAGTTTTAGTCTTTTTCCAAGGTGCATGAATCAATTGATTTAACTAATTTTGATTAATAACTAAATTAAAATTGAAAAATCAAAAAAATTAAAATTCATAATCGAATAAAAAAAATAAAAACCAAAAATTTTCAAGACTAAATCAATTTGATTGATTCCTTGCATACTGCTAGTAACTAAACTGGTATATTATTCTTTTTTGATTTAAATTAAAAATATTTAATATTATTATGAATTAGACTTGTGTGTATAGTTGAATATCTTTAAATTTATACTTTATAAATTAATAATGTTCATTATTTTATAAAAAATATTACGCTACCAATTCCGTTTTAGAAATGCAATTAATAAATACTATTTAATAATTAATATAAAGTAGTATATTTTATATGTTAAAGTATTGATTTATGGGAATAAGCCTACTTATAGAAGGTTATACATAAAGTACTTATTTAGGAACACATATAAAGTACTTTATGTCTCTTTAGTTCTTTGTATTTTAAATTATGTATTTCTAAATGGCTTATAAACTATGAAATGAGTTGTATTTGAAATATCAGGAAGAGAAACATACGAGTGAAGCACATCATATTTTTATATATAAAATTTTATGAATATATTAACTATAAAAATTACTTAAAATATATAATAAATTTCAAAATATTTTTATATAAATACTCTATAAATGAATAATCTCTATTAGTTAATACTTATACAACATATTAAATTAATCTGGACATATTCTATTATATTTTATTTGATTCATTTTATTCTTTGAAAGAAAATCTTCATATTCTAAACATGAATCCAAATTTTAAAATATAATATATATATAAAAGTATTTATCAAAAATATATGTTTATAAGTAATAGGTTGATGCAAAACATAGTTACCATTAGAATTAACTCATATATACGCATATTAACTATAAAATTAAATAATCCCCTAAAAACTATAAAAAAAATAAATAATTTTTAGATATATAAAAATAATTCTATACTTAAAAAATATTTTATAATCACAATTAGTTAAAAACCTTGTTATTTATTAATAATTAATTTAATAAATTAGATTAAATGTCTTAAAATATAAAATTTATAATTAAAATTTTATAAAATGTTTGTGCTAACTCAAATCTTTAACACTATAAAAATTTAATGCATTGTTGGACAACATACTATATTCCGTAAAAATTATAAAAATATCATATCCTCTGAATTTTAAAAAATAAAAATAAAAATAAAAATACATAAAATTAGATTTAAATTTACCCATCTGTTATATCCATATTCTATTTTTTTTGTGGGTTATTTCAATATTCTTAACACAAATTTCATTTTTTTATGAAATATATTATTTGCTTCACATATTAATTCACTCACTGTAAACAAAAAAAGTTTGTGCACTAGGATAATTTTTTTTCTTTTAGTAAATAATGAAAAGACAAAATTTCTTAATAAATAATGGGATAATTAATAAGATATAACAGATAATTCAAATGTTAAAGGCACAAAATGTCACATTTAATCTTAAATTTGAATTCCAATTTAAGATGTAAAAATCTACTTTCAATTTTGACTAAAGGGTAAATTTGAATATTAATTATTATTTAACTTCATAAATGCCAACTTTAACCTTGTCATGATGTCATGATTCATGACATATAGCATCTCCCTAACTTTTAATATAATTTTTTTAAAGAATAAATCATAAATTCTCTCCTTTTATACTATTCTAAAAATTAAATTGCACCATTTAGGTAATTTAACTATTAGATTGTACTACATGGAGGAAAAAAAAACCTTGAAAAAGCTAATTATAGGATGAAACTCTATTTAGTTTTCCACTCACAAACAATGTGAAATTTTTATTCAACTTCAAATTTGGAAAGCATCCGGTGTGATAAGCTAAATGAAATGTGAAATGGAAGAAAACAAAAATAGTAGTATTACTATTTAAAGATCATATTTAATTAAGAACAAAATTTTGTTGTTGCCCAGGTGGCAACATCATAAGCTGCCATCTAGTAGCAAATTAAAAAAAATATATACTAAACATGTTGCTGTTTTAAATCCCTTTATACATGGATGTTAATTCACCACTGTACTTAACTTGTTTTTTTGAAACGAACCGCTTTACTTAATTCTTTTGTCTTAATTTGTCACTTGCAGGATTAAGTCACCTAGTACTATCATCTCCATTGCTATACAGTATTACAATTTCATGTCCCTTTTAAATCATTAGCTTTTTTTTTTAACAACTCGTAGATTAGCGGCTTAGGTAAAGTTGAATTAATGCCTATGTATACAACCACAGCGTGTTTACTAATATATTTTTTTAATTGCTTATGTCATGTGTTGGGTAGCAGGAGTTACCTGCTGCATTGTAGCACTAGATCTGTTTAAATTCGGGCTCGAACCGAATTTTATCGGACCTATGTTTTTAAAGAAATCTAAACCCACCAAGATTCGAATAATTTGTTTCAATATTGACCTAGGTCCAAACCAAAATAAAATGTTCAAGCTTGGACTCGGCCCGACCCTATTTTCCTCTTGTTATACATGCCAATTCTGCTGCATGTTTGTCCACTTAAGTATGTTTATACTTTGTGTAAAAATTATTTTACATTGATAATATAACAAAACTAGCCATTTAACCCATGCGTTGCACGGATCTTTAATAATAAGTAAAAAAACTATTATATTTCTTTATTTTTTATAATTATTAATTTAAAGTGTTATTTTAAAATCCAATTTTCAAATGCAAGAAAATTCTAAATAAAAAATGGAAATATTCCTGACTTTCTTCTTCTTTTTTTATTAATTATGTACACTAGACTATAAAAACTATTAGTACTTATTCATTAATTACAATAAAATAAAACAAATAAAAATTAGCTTAACATTGGCGAGAGTCTAAAACCATACCTAGTAAAATTGAAATTTTAAATCAAATGGGATTATAATTGTAAATCAATTTTAAGCACGACTTTTAATGAAAAAACACTTAACAATCACAATTTTCAACACATTTTAAAAGTTTAAGATTATTATTTTATCCATTCTGATTTAAATTAGTTTGTGCTATTGAATATTATTATTATTATTATTATTATTATTATTATTATTATTATTATTATTATTATTATTATTATATATAGTTCATATATTTGTTTTGGTCTTGCAGGATTTTTTTTTATGAATTTTGCAAGATTTGTTTGCATCTGGATTGATTAAATCTACCATAGAATCGCATAAAAATTAAATTAGGGAAAAACACATTAACATGAATAAAATAAGTAAGTAAAGGGAATGGGAGATGGAACGAAAATTGAAAGGAGAAAAACAGAGTCAAGTTTCCTTTATATTCCCTTGAGTGGAAGAACTAAGTGACGAAAAAAAGACAATTTTGCAAATTATTAAATTTAATTTTTCTTTTGCAATGATAAAATAGCTTGAGATTTGTAACATATAAAAAAAAAAAAAAAAGAGTAATACAATTTACATGAATGTGGTAACCCGTAACCATTAGAGAGTTAATTTTTCCATACGTCTCCATCGCAAATCTCCCATCAATCAGCAATAGCGACAAAATTAATATATCACCTGAGAAAACAAAAACAAACGTAAGAAATAAAAGAAAAATATTACGGTCACTAAGTTTGTTTTTTGAGTAAATATTACATAAATAGAAAGTTAATTGATGAACGTTAAAAAAATTGACTATAAAAATAGTTTAATGAATTAAAAAGAAAAAAATTGAAAACAAAAAATAATTATATATTAAAAAAACTATATACATACCTTAAGTTTTCTAATGATGTATAAGCCTATATATAGAGTTTAATTAAACTTATTAGAGTTCTATTTGAAATATTACACTTAATTATACTTGAAAATGATATATATTTATTATAATTATAATAAATTATTAAAAATATATTCCTAATTTTACTTGGAAAAGGACATATTATTTAATTACTATATAAATTAAAATTCTTCAAAATTTCAAGTGGCGATATTCCAACACTTCACTAATCGTACGTGGCGCAACGGCTCAAAAAATTCTCTCAGCTCCGGAATTATAATATTATAATAGATTAAGTGTGGATTGAATTGGTTACAGTGTTGGTAGCATATAGAAATGACATGGATTCAATTCTTGACAAACCCATTATACTCATATTCACACACACAGGCGCATATATATTAAAATTGTTAGTTATCATTCGGACTGGGTCTGGATTTTACTATATATATCTAGGCCCATCCATTAAAAGGCGGGTTAAAATTAGGCTCGGACCGGATCGGACCTATATCAAAAACTACTTATTCAGGTTCAAGTTTTTGTGGGCAGACCAGACGGGTACCAAGACCCACGAACAGGTTTAGGTAGCAGCGAAATTTTGTTCTTTAATATAGATACATCATAAAATCGTAGGCTTGCAGCTCAATAAACTTTGAAACCTCGATATGAAAAGAGAAGGACATTTTCCAAGTGCATTACTATGGCTTAATTGTTCATTAGTTACATGCTCAATTATCTTATATATGTTCAAACTAATTTAGCAATTTCTCAAAAAGTCAAAGATGTCACTACTCACTAAATTGCCTTACTTTATATAGTTTTTGATATAAAATGGGTTCTTTGGAAATATTAAAAAAAAAACTATCATATTTTGCATAGAGATTCTGTTTTGTGTAATAAATAGTTAATTGAGATCGATATTCTATTTAGCTAAGCATACTGGATTAGCGCGAAAACATGATAATATACAAGTATGATCGTTGTGAGAGCAATGTATCCTTTCCATTAAAGGAGACAAGTGTATATAGCAGTGGAATCAGAAAATTTTCTTCAAGAAGGCTATGTCGAATTTAAAAAAGAAAAATACTCTAGATGAATTGCTCAATGTAGTCTAAAGAGGGATGATTATTAACCCAAAAGACCCAAAGGGCCCATTACATGCTAAGCTTATGATTAGCCCTCTTCATGTCCTGACACCTTGAATCCTAAGTAAAGGGGGACTCTCATCACAAGGGGGGTTCCTAATCCTAGGGGAACTTTGACTCAGAACAATAAAGGAAGGAGTCCTAAGTCTATTGGGACCAGGATTCCCAGGCTTAGAGGGATTATCCTTACTACTATATAAACTCTGCCATCTAGGGGATCAGGTATTGCCTTCTCATTCATATACACATATAGCTCTTAAGAGAACATCTCTAACTTAAGCATCGGAGTCAGACCCCAGGGACCACCCCAAGTTTGTCCTTGTTTTGCAGGTTCCGGTGACTTAATGCAGCTCAGGAGACGCTAAGGCAAGGGGAACGTCCTGAACGTTTCATTGGTGCAGTGAGCGTGGACTGTTTTTTAATTCGAAAACAGTTCATTATGACGAATAAAGACCCCCTTATGGTTTCCCTCCTAGTTTCTTTGGCTTAGGAGGACTTCCGGTGTAGATGCCACGACCACCCAGAACTACTCAGGGGACTCCCCCCACTCAACAACCACTTAGAATTCTAGTTCCCACTGCTAATTAAACTCCTCAACGTACTTTAACTCTTGGAATTCAGTATCCTCAATCTCAAGGATATCCACCAATACCATCGAGAACACCTCCAATCACACCAGATCCACCAGCAACTTCCATACCACCATTGGTTCCCCCAGTTCTAGCAAGGCCTCCTAGAACAAATTTTTAATGTCCCTTATTTGCCTCCTCCACCTGTTCTCCACCCAGGTCCTACCTTCGGTCCAAATCAAGGAATCCTCTTTCCCTGTCCAAATAATGACATTCCCCCTCCGCCAGGAGTGCAATATCAAACTAATCTGGCCGTACTTCAAGGGCACCATGAGTATGTTCCCCAATTTGTCCCACCTGCTGCACCTCAGTGGGACAATTTCGATGGCGGAAGGAGGGGAATAGAGAATGACCTGGATGATGCATCTTCTCATCCTAGTAACACAAGAGGAAAGGAGGGCAGTAGCATGATTAGCGCAGCTGATGTAGCCAGAATTTTGGACGAAGCATGTCAGAAATTTGATGACAAAATCTAGGACATTAAAGGCTGGATAGAAACAAGGGACAAACAACCTAAAGAGAAAGTCAAGAAGAAACACAGAAAGTTGCCCCCTCAGTCATGGAGATCAAGGAGAAAATGCCCAAAAGGGAAGACAAGCAATTAGAAAGAACAATAGCACAAAGGGTGGAACAGGAAGAAGATGAAAAGGAAAAAAATAGAAAGACAAGTCAGGGAAGTCATTGACAAGATGGGCATGCAAGATTTCAACCCTGGGTTCAATTTAAAGAATGAGTCGCCCTTGGCTCAACACATTTTAGATAAACATCTACCCAAAGGGTTTAAGTTCCCCACATTAGACATTTATTCTGGAAAGTCGGACCCAGCAAGTCACGTCTACAAATTCCAGACATCTATGAGTGTCCAAACTAATGAGGACTATATATGGTGCAAATTCTTCCCTACCACCTAACAGGGGAACGCTGTTGATTGGTATAAAACACTACCCCCCCCCCCCCCCACTCTATACACTCCTTTAGACAACTCGCCACAGCATCAAGCAGAGATTTACAGCCTCCATCCAACAGAAAAAGGTGTCAGTAGACCTATTCTCTATTGAACAAAGGGAAGGCAAACCCTTAAGAAAATACATAGAGCTGGATAGAATTTTGGATGAAGCATGTCAGAAATTTGATGACAAAATCCAGGACATTAAAGGCTGGATAGAAATAATAGACAAACAACCTAAAAAGAAAGCCAAGAAGAAAACACAGAAAGTCACCCCCTTAGTCATGGAGATCAAGGAGAAAATGCCCAAAAGGGGAGACAAGCAATTATAAAGAGCAATAGCGTAAAGGGTGGAACAGGAAGAAGAAGAAAAGGAAAAAATAGAAAGACAAGTCAGGGAAGTCATTGACAAGATGGGCATGCAAGATTTCAACCATGGGTTCAATTTAAAGAATGAGTCGCCCTTGGCTCAACACATTTTAGATAAACCTCTACCCAAAGGGTTTAAGTTCCCCACATTAGACATTTATTCTGGAAAGTCAAACCCAGCAAGTCACGTCTACAAATTCAAGACATCTATGAGTGTCCAAACTAATGAGGACTATATATGGTGCAAATTCTTCCCTACCACCTTACAAGGGAATGCTGTTGATTGGTACAAAACACTACCCCCCACTCTATACACTCCTTTAGACAACTCGCCACAGCATCAGGCAGAGATTTACAGCCTCCATCCAACAGAAAAAGGTGTCAGCAGATATATTCTCTATTCAACAAAGGGAAGGCGAACCCTTAAGAAACTACATAGAGCTGGATAGAATTTTGGATGAAGCATGTCAGAAATTTGATAACAAAATCCAGGACATTAAAGGCTAGATAGAAACAAGGGACAAACAACCTAAAAAGAAAGCTAAGAAGAAAACACAGAAATTCGCCCCCTCTATCATGGAGATCAAGGAGAAAATGCCCAAAAGGGAAGACGAGCAATTAGAAAGAGCAATAGCACAAAGGGTGGAACAGGAAGAAGACGAAAAGGAAAAAATAGAAAGACAAGTCAGGGAAGTCATTGACAAGATAGGCATGCAAGATTTCAACCCTGGGTTCAATTTAAAGAATGAGTCGCCATTGGCTCAACACATTTTAGATAAACCTCTACCCAAATGGTTTAAGTTCCTCACATTAGACATTTATTCTGGAAAGTCGGACCTGGCAAGTCACGTCTACAAATTCCAGACATCTATGAGTGTCCAAACTAATGAGGACTATATATGGTGCAAATTCTTCCCTACCACCTTACAAGGGAACGCTGTTGATTGGTATAAAACACTACCCCCACTCTATACACTGCTTTAGACAACTCGCCACAGCATCAAGCAGAGATTTGCAACCTCCATCCAACAGAAAACAAAGGGAAGGCGAACCCTTAAGAAAATACATAGAGCAGGATAGAATTTTGGATAAAGCATGTCAAAAATTTGATGACAAAATCCAAGACATTAAAAGCTGGATAGAAACAAGGGACAAACAACCTAAAAAGAAAGCCAAGAAGAAACCACAGAAAGTCGCCCCCTTAGTCATGGAGATCAAGGAGAAAATGCCCAAAAGGGGAGACTAGCAATTAGAAAGAGCAATAGCACAAAGGGTGGACCAGGAAGAAAACGAAAAGGAAATAATAGAAAGACACGTCAGGGAAGTCATTGACCAGATGGGCATGCAAGATTTCAACCCTGGGTTCACTTTAAAGAATGAGTCGCCCTTGGCTCAACACATTCTAGATAAACCTCTACCCAAAGGGTTTAAGTTCCCCACATTAGACATTTATTCTGGAAAGTCAAACCCGGCAAGTCACGTCTACAAATTCCAGACATCTATGAGTGTCCCTTAACGCAGCTCAGGCTACGCTCAGACAAAGGGAACGTCCTGAACGCTTCAGCTAAGCATACTGGATTAGCGCGAAAACATGATAATATACAAGTATGATCGTTGTGAGAGCAATGTATCCTATCCACTAAAGGAGACAAGTGTATATAGCAGTGGAATCAGAAAATTTTCTTCAAGAAGGCTATGTCGAATTTAAAAAAGAAAAATACTCCAGATGAATTGCTCAATGTAGTCTAAAGAGGGGTGATGCTGCCGCATAGGTCTTCTTTTCTATACAAGGATGCTATAGATGCAATGTATATTATTTAATGGGAGGCTTAATGAAAGCTATTTATTTTAGTTGGGTGCCTAGGAATAATTATTTGACAATTTATGTCAATAAATTATTGCACATCACTTTTCAAAATCGATATACCATCCATATTGGAATTAGATGAAATGGTAGGCAGAGGTCTGACAGATTGTATTGTGATGACTATTTCCTTTAATCTTACTTCAAATTTAGAACTAAAAGTCATGTTGGTGTTATCAGCATGGTAAAAAAGATTAAACCCAGTGGCAGATCTATGTATGGCTCAGGGACATGAATTCGTTCATTGGCCGAATTTAATGAAAGAGTTAAGGCACTCAACCGTTTATGATCGGAATCACAAGCAATTCATATCAGGTGTCATTAGCAAAGACATATCTTATATCTACTTGTATTGAAGAGTGTCAATTATTTGGGTTAAAGTGGAACTCGATAGGGGAGATATTACACATAATCTCTTTGAATATTTTTAGTGATTAATATTATCAAAACCAATTCTATAATAAAATAATGGATTAATTCATTACTGATAGTTTAGTATGTTATATTAAGAAAAATACATTTGCTAAAAAGAGTGTGGATCAAAACTAACCAAAATAAAAGTTCTACTTTGTATTTATATATTTTCTTGTTCAGTTTTCACTTTTGAAAAACCAAAAAACTAATATATCGATCTATATATGTATAATATAGTTTGTTTAAAAAATAATATCAAATTCTTATGAGTTCAAATAGTTAGAATGTAAATTATACTATTATTTTCTCTAAATTTTTAGTAAGTTATATTTTTTTTATAGATTTTTGAAACTTATTAAAATTTAATTAATTTTTCAAAATATTTAATAAATTTTAAAATTAATTTTAGTTATTAGTTTGCCAATTTACGAATTAATAGTATAAAATTTTGATGCAAATGTATATTATGTTTTGATTATATTTTAGTTATGGACTCATTACTCTTCAAAATAGGTTAAGGGACTAAATCATGTATTATTTTTATCAATTAAAGCCTCAGTGTTAATATAAATTTATTACATTTCAAAAAGAATATTGAAGCATTGTAACACTTTTAAGTTTAATATATATATTTAAAAAATGAGCTGTAGATGAATAAAAATATTCATTTAGCCTTTTTAATATTATTCTCTCTTTTGTTTCAATTATTGTTCTTTAAATTTTTTAAGAAGACTTTTTTTATATTTTAATAAAATCAAAAACCTAATTGTCTAGTTCATTTTAGTTTTTATTCCGCTTTAAAACTAATTAATTTTGAAACACTTAGTTTCCAAATTAAGTCAAAAATCGATTACACATTTCTATTTTTAAAATTTTGATAACCAATCTATCTTACAACTATTTATAAAAATGCAAGCATATACAATTCAATCGGCCCAATAAGATTAAAGTAGGCAGTGCAACTATCCACATTTATTTATTTTTTCATCATGGTTAAGTTTTTATGTGTATATTTTTTTTAAGAAAATAATATTTTCGGAATCAATTTTCATTCTACATCACAATGCATTAAACAATCTATAGTTATCAAGTATAGTGATGTCCATTGATCAAATTCTTTATATAGAATAGTTAAGCAAGTACAAGTTTCGTGAGTTTTTTATTTTTTATTTCATTTTTTTTAGTGTATGCAAGGCGGGGCAATCTATCTGTGACCTATTGTTATTGCATGTTTGAGCAATTAGTTTCTTGGGCTCTTTACATAAAACACACAGTTGGCCCAAAAAAATTACCAAAATATAAGAAGGTTCAACTCTCAACAAAAAAACACACAAAATAATAGAACCAAAAGAGAAACAAAGAAAACAGTAAAACACAACAAACACAAACCCTCACCCCTATAACAACCCCTAAATTTTCTCTCTCTACAAGCTATAGTTATCAGGTTGAAAAAAAGAAAATCATCTTCGATCTCACCATCATCTTCAACCATAGCAAATCACCAAAAGCTTCAGCCCCATCATCATCTTCAACCTCCAACCGCCGTAGCTGTAGCCGTCGTCATCATCGTTACCGTCGCCGTCATCGTTTTCAGATCTACTCATGTCCATCATCTTTTGTTCTTCTTTTTGGTAAGTTTTCAAATCTGCTTGTTTCTTTTTTTATTTTTTATGTGGTTGTTGCTTTTGTGTTCTTCGTCTCCTTTGTTCCTTCTTTGAGCTTTAATTTCTTCTTTGGTGCGTTTTTATTTTTATATTTTTTTATCGTTCCTGTTGTTCTTTATCTTTTGTTTAGAGTTTTTTTCATATATTTTTGTTGTCTTTGTCTTTTATTTGGTGCATGCATGGAGGTTTTACGTAAATTTTTTAGCTTAATTTTGTTATTTGCATTATCTAATTTTTTGTTGATATTCATGAGTTTTTTTTTTAATTTTTTACGATTTCCATGGCTGTGTGTGTCTATATTTGATTTATGTATTTTTCTGTTTGTGTTTGTTTGTTTGTTCGTGTGTATGAAAATGGTATGATAAGTATATAATAAAAGTATGATAAACATTTTACTGTTCTAATTGTTTTCATTGAGTTACTAGATTTTCTTACACGCATGAAGTTATGTATAAAAATGTTATGATACTAGTATGGTAAAGGTATGATAAAAATTTTACTGTTGTAATTTTTTAATTTTATTGCTAGTTGTGTTTTAATGTTGTTCTGTTTTATATTTTTGTTGTTGATCTTTATTTTTTATTTCTTAAACGCATGTGGTTTTTTTTTGTTATTTTTGAATGTTATCAAACCAATATTGCTACTTATTAATGTTTATTATTTATTATTAAATATCATAAATGTATGTTTAAAAATAAGATAATTCTGAAAACATCGTAAAAACATTATGAAAATTGTATTAAAAAACCACATTTTGATACTGTTTGATTACGAAAATTGTTTTATGGCTTGTAGACACTAAACTTTTGGATGCAGGTACATGGTAGTGGCGCGGGAGCCCAGTGATGAATACGGTCTAGTTTGGACAACTCTATTACCTAGTTTCTTGTAGAAATGAGCTGACGAAAATAAAAAAAATATTTCAAATGTGCTAAATATTTTCAAAATATGTTTTTGGCCTAATTTAGGGTCTGAACAAGTGTTTAAATACTTGTCCGAACCTTAAATACAGCCCACATAAACCAGAAAATCTGAAATACCAAAAGGGGGGTGAATTGGTGCGGAATAAAACTTTTAGAAAGAATTAAGATGAAGTAGAATGAGCACACAAGGTTTATAGTGGTTCCGACCCAACTTGTCTTACGTCCACTCTCCCAAAGACCTCTTTGGGGCTCCACTAACTACAATAGTGTTACAAGGGATTTCAACGCTATCCCAAACCTTTACAATGAGTTTTTCCCAAGGCTAACTCGCAAACCCTAGTGTTTCCAAAAGGCTAACACCAAACCTTTACAATGAGTTTTATAAATGGCTAACTCACAACCAACACTAGTGTTTCCTAACTCACAAAGAATTGACACTAGTACAATGGATAACTAATTCACTCAACCCAAGCAACAAATGCACTAGAGTTCTAGCTACCCAAAACCAAACAAAATTAATTACAAAGATGAGAAATGATTTTACAAGAGTTTGGCTATCAACGGAATTAATGTTCTTAAATGAAGACCATTTATGATGGGTATTTATAGCCAACATACCCAAAACTAGCTGCTAGAAACAACCCCAAGGGTGTCTCTAACGTCTAGAAACTTTTGCATTAAATGCAATGAAAAGTGTCAGGTCGCGGGCGCGACTTCATTTGTCATGGGCGCGATCTGTGTAACGGCTAGTTTTTCAGAGACTCTATTGAATGTCGCGGGGGAGACATCTCTGATCACGGGCGCGATATCATAGGACGGGAGATGCCTTTCGCGAGCGGCTGGATACCTTGATGAGCGGCTCTCTGATTGACTGAGCGGCTCTCTTATTGATCAAATCGCAGGAGCATTCTCTAACCGCAGGGACGCAAAGTCATTGGGCAGACAATGTTTGTGAAAAGGGCGGCTTGATTCCTTTTGATGAGCGGCTTCTTTCTGATCAAATCGCGGGGGTGATTTAGTGTAACGACCCGAATCTAACACCATATAATACGGATTAAAATATATACTGATAGTAATTGATCATAAATTAAAATCCCATTGAAAATTCCCTTCGAAAATAAATTTTTCTCTGAAAATAGGGTTGCAACGATCGTTGTGAATAGTGCAACGATCGTTGTGAATAGTACAACGATCATTGTGGATGAACAGTGATCGTTGTAAAATACACGAAAATCATCCAAAAATCCAGTAAGGTACACGAGCTCGTGGGAAACTTAGCAACGAGCTCGTTGCAATTTAGCAACGATCGTTGTGAATAGTGCAACGATCGTTGTAAGCCAAAAATCACCAAAACGAAATTTTTAAATAGAAAACACAGTCTAAAAACAGTATTTTCGACTTTCCTTTGTAAAAATAAACTCATACAGATTCAAAAACCTTATAAACATATATATAGCTTTTCGATTTATTAAAAGCAAAACCAAAACATGATTCTCAATATAAATTTATATCAATACAAAAAATTTTGCATATTGAATCTCAATCCAACATAAATTACAAATATATAGTACAAAATGTAAATCTAATGCACAGTTAAACTAATGATCCACTGGCCAACCTTACACCTCTATTGCAATGCACTGGAACTTCCTGTATCAATAAGCTTTCAACACCTGAAAAATAATGCCAAGGGGTGAGCTGGCAACTCAGTAAATAAATAACTACTAATATTTACCCCAATATATATATACACACACACACTTATACATATATACATTTATATGTATATAGACTCTCAACGTCAATTAATAAACTAAATATATAACTATCAAATCCTAATTCCTTAACATCTTATTCTCACTCAACCTTTACAAGTTATCAAATTAATCAACAATATCTCATTTCACAACACATAATTTACAAATTCAATCTCTCATTCGATACACACAATCTCAATCTCAATTCAACATTTCAATTTGCAAATCAATCCTTGATAATTAG
>CANYLF012168703.1:0-19724 GCA_948193215.1 Bocquillonia castaneifolia
GTTGATCTCTTGGAATTCATGTAGTTCGAAAATTTGAATCCTAACAGCCTGCCTAATAGCTGAAAGTTGAACACAAATCCACCAAAACAATCCAAATAGGACTGTAGTCAGAACCTAGCATCTGTCATCTTCTTCTTCTTCTTCCTTTTTTTTTTAATCACCTTAAATTTTGTAGCAAGTTTGAAGCAGACATGTTTGTAATTTATTGCTTGTAGTTTTTAGATTTAATGTACCGGTTTTCTTTTTCTCTTCTCGAAATTTTGCACTCTATCTCTAGTTTCTTTTAAATGCAAATGACGGTATTCTTTATTTATAATATTTTTTTAGTTGTAAAAATTTTTTAGTTCCATGTTACCACAGTAGGTAATACTTACACACACACACTAGAAGTGACCCTCGCGTTGCTTCGGAGGTGCCATTTAATGAATATATTCATTTTTTTCCACACACACATATATATGTATATATACACATACTTACATTTAATTGTTTTTTTCATATTAAATTGGATTGAAGTATGATATATAGATAAACATAAAAAAAAATGACGAATCGAAAAAAAAGTGTGATGTAATGAGCAAATATAAAACACGGATGATGGAAAGTGTGCTATCGATTTATATTCTTCTGTTTATTTTTTTTTTAAAAAGAGGAGGTCCACATCATATTTTTCATGGCTTATATTAGAAAATCGGTACTAAGTAAGTTCTTAAAGTTAGTTAGCAGGAGGATCTTTGAAAAAAAAAAGGTGGTAAGTGGCCAAATTATGTATTTTGATTTTAGAAATTGACTCAGATGGTGAAGCTTTACAAAAAGCATGTTGTGAGAAAGAAGAAGATACAAATATATTTGACTATCAAGCATAATTAAGAAGGAAATAAATGGATAAAAATAAATTATTCAGTTTTTTGATTACGGGGGAAAAATAATTTAGGCATTCAAAAGAATTTTCAATTAATCAATCTAATGTTGAACTTATACGTCATTAAAACTCGTTATACAAGTTTAGTAAGTTTATTAAAAAGAAAGAGTTTAGTTTTTTTTTTTTTTTTGATAATTGGTGGAACGCACACACCCGCCGGAGTATCCTGGATTCCGTTTTATGGTTGTCCAGACTAATCTCCGACTGAGGGAAGCCCCAACTCTCTTCCAACGGGAGTGAGGCTCGAACTCAAAACCTCCCTGGATTGGGGCTTTCCTTGTCAAGTGGCTTTACCACTTAGCCAAAACCACGTTGGTAAAAAAAAGAGTTTAGTTTACATAGAAAGAGCAAAAGTTATTATACGCCAATAAACTCATGTATTTATGTTTTTTCTAAAAAAGAGAAAAACCAATTTTATATTTTTCTTGGCTCGTATCAAAAAGCTGGTACTACGTAAGTTTTAAAAGTTAGTTAGAAAAAGATGTTTGGAGTTCATTTTTCCCCATATATATACATACATACATATTAACATTAAATTGTTTTTTTGATAATAAATTGGATCAATGTGTGATATGTAAATTAACATACAAAATGATAAAGCATAATATAACAGTTGGAAAAAAAGTGTGATGTGATGAGTAAATATGAGGCAGAGATCATATATTGGCATACCTTAATAGTTGCATAATTGCTTCTGTAATCAGCTAAAGAATCAGTGGAATGTCATATGAAAACAAATCTCATGATAATTAGCCTTGTATATTGTTTTAATTGAATTTTAGTGTTTTTTTATCGACCTTTCTGTTTATACGGCTTTGACCAAATCGATTAGAGTCTGCTGACTTGCTTTTATCTGAACTATTTGCCCTTCACGTGTGATTTAAATGATTGCAAGAATGATTCTACCATGATTAAGATAATCTGATGTCAGTACAGTGCTGTGAAATGTCGACGGACTCAGTGTTCATGGTCTCACATTGCTTAATTAGTTAACATGATCATAGGGATTAATCAAAGGAACTAATTAAGCAATATGAGAGCATGAAGATTGAGTTTGAAAATGTTTAACATCGCTATTGTCAAACAAAACTTTGTTATTCATGGTAGGATCACTATTGCAACTATTTAAGTTGCACACTTACTCTATATGTGTTTGTTGCTTCTTGTTGGTGTGTTTAACCTGCATAATACTATTGGCTTTTATAAGTAAAAATAGTTACCTGATAGGCACAACTTATTTAATGGTTTCTAATACAAACACGTTAACTACGTGTACACCATACAAATGTCTTTGTTTTTCACCATACAACGTGATAGTTCTTACATCATACATATGACGTCGTTGTACTTATGTAAGTTATTTTTTTTCCTTGTTTTTTAAAGTTGGAAATGCCTTGGTCTAAAATGAAACATGAAATATAGTTGTTCACTAACATAAAGTCGGATAAATATGTTTTTAAATTTTTTCAAACATCAGAGGGGGAGGAAGAATGAACAAAAGATAAATGATCGCTTACTCCATAAAGCTGAAACGTAGCTCAAAGTCAATCCTACATCGGGCACAAAGTATTCCGAGTAGATCTCTAATAAGAAGTGTTGCATCCTTGGATGTCCAGTGTGCAAGACAGAGTTGTTGACACATCACTAGAATGGTGTTACATCTTTATCAGACATGGATTTCAATAACCTGTTTCTTATTAACATCCACTCTTTGAACTGTTGTCAGACAGTCGAGGAAACAATGTGGTCCCCAAGAGCTAGATGCAATATCTTGTAATATGTTAAATGTTGCGTTCTCAGCATCAGTAATAATGGAAAGCAATCTAGCTAGGTAGAATCGGTAATGGTTATTCATAGTGGAAGAACAACTCAAGATGCCCTGCGTCTCATCTCTGCCATCATTGTACTTAAAAACACGCAGCATTCCAAATATGAACATTCCGTCTTCATTATCATCCCAGATGTATAGAGAGTAGGCCATGTTTTCTTTATCATCATCAATTTCGCTAATAAGGATGTACCAATGCTTCAGACTAACAAACTGCAACATATTAGTGCCTTATGCAATTTGCATAGTTTCCCTGCATTTGCATGCAAATGAAATTGAGGATTACTTAGTACACGTTGTAAATTAGAAGTTTAAATCACAAGTCAAATGATAATATTGATATGGAAAGAAATTATAAAATTTATATATAGTTTATAAGGTAATTTAAATTTAAGGTTAAATGTAAAATTAAAATATGTAAATGTTTGACGGGAAATCGAGTACTCACATAAGTTGACTCCTAACCCAATCAGCAGCGCTATTCATCTCAATGAGTCGAAATATATCTTCTGTCAACTACACAGGTAATGAAAGGAGTCTGCAATCACTTTCTTCATTAGTTAACGATGCATACTCAGAATTCATTGGTGTGTTGCAATTACTATTAAGAGAAGGCAAAAGAACATGTAACAATGTAAAACAAAATGTAGATTGTTTTTTATTTCATTAACTAATTATCAAATACTAAAGTATGTTAAATGCATTTAAAACAAAAAGTCACTAAAATATGTAGTTTAAACCATCATATTATAGAAAATATCATTCATTAAAGTCTCTAATAAGAACTAAGTTTATGTAGAATAGTGTGTCTATAACAGAAGTATGTAAAAACGTTATTAAAGTACAACAACATTATAAAACTTTAATGATCGTCAATCGTTTACTCAGTTCTTCTCTTCTTTAGCTCTTGAACACATGGAGGCAAAGTATTATCGTCCGAAAAGTCAAGTGATTGGTGCATAGTGGATGCAGATGAAGTTGAAATAGGGTTTTGAGTAAGTAGTTGAGACGAGGAAGAAGTCGTTGGGCTTGGAGTTTCCTTTTTCATAGAGGGGTCATCCTTAAAAATGTATACTACTTTGAAAGCTATAACCATTGACTCTTTCCTGCACTCACTCAGTATAACCTAGAAGAGATGCCTCATGCCACAAACCTTGGATATCAACGGGGGTACTTGGAATTTGTCTTTAGACATGAAAGACAAACTGGTTGCAGGAAGGCCAATAATATTAGCTGCCATTTGTCCAAATATTATGAAAGGGACAATGCTAGTGCTATCTTCAACTATGACAGTCAACTTATACCTATCAAAATTATTAAATTTTGAAATTACAAAATATTCCTGAGGATAATGAGTGACGAAAAAGTACCAAGAAAAATAGACTAATAAAATAGTACCATGGGATCGGTAGCTTTGGCAGGACACCGCATTTTTGGCAGACGATGCTCTGTTCATATAGTTGGATTCCATTTTTGCATCGAGGACATGCTTTATACTACCAACCATCTGATGCATCTATTTCTTTAACAGTTGCATCGCATGTATATTTCATGTCCTGTATTAAAATTTTAGGAATGACTTATAACTAATAACCTATACGAATGATATAAATGTTGATATAAATGTAAATAACCTGATCAGTATGAATGTCTAAGTCAAGCAATACAGCCACATTTTTCCTATTAATATCTCTTTCTTCTTCAGGGTCAATGGGAGGTTCGTACTCTGTGTTAATCAATGATAGCTTTGAAGGCACATCCGGCAGGCTACAGATAATACATATAATTAATTTTTTTGAAGATGTAATTTAATGATATTGAGATAATGTCTTGTGAGAGTGAAATAGTACCTTCGAAGGAAACTATGGACCTCAGGTAAGTCTGGATTAATATAGCATTTGGTGCCATATGTTAAACTCAAAACTGGCTTGTCTATTTTAAAAAATGATAAGAAAGAGGTTTTTTTTTTATTTTAAAAAGGAATTGCATGTGCACGTACCATTAAACATTTTCACTGTTAAGGAAGTAAGCACAATGATAATTGGTCCATTTTCGCTGGCTCTGGCTACTTGGTCTTCAAGAAAATTCAATGCTGATCTTTCCCATAAAGTAACTTCTAGATTATCTCCACTGTATATTAGGACATTGACATGTAAGCATTGTTGTGTGCAGGTAAAAATAGAGAAGCAAATCACAATGTATTTACCTATTATCTTACAGCATTAGTGGTCTCTTGTTTTTAATGCAAGTAGTAACACGTACTTGTTGGAAATTCTCCACTGTTACTAATTGCCTAATTGCATCTGGAAAAGCGATATAAATGTTCCTTATCAAGTAAGTGCCACACCATTTTTTAAGGGAATAGAAGCGGAACAACAAATGATAAAAAGTAAGGAAAATTTCACTTGACAAATAGTCAATCATGCCAACCCTTGCCTTCAGTTCTTAAAAACTAGGCATATTGAACTTATCGAATGGGATGAGGAATGAGTTGTTATCAAGCAATTTTATAATGATATTTGGCAACAATCTAATCCGAAAGGGGTGCAGGCTTAATTTGTAGCTGCTTTGTGCTGGCAAAACCAAGAAACCTGAGATGTTGTAAATTTTGCCTTCGATTAAAGCCCTTCGGAATCGATCAGCGATGCCCCTGCTAATTGTTCCTTGTATCGTGTCGCCCTTGAACAATATAAAAGATCCAGGAAATTGATTTATAATTAATGATGAGAAATAACTGTATAACATTGTACTGGTGATGAAAGGAAATATGCGCACTAACCTTTTGATCGATGAGCAAAAACTCAAAGCTGAAAATTAGATATGGATTGGATGGATTAACAAAATCCTAGGTGCAGGCAGCATGAGCAACCAGCTTAACGTTCTTCGTGTTTTTGTTGATATCGCTTATTTTGATAGTAGTCATCATCAAATGCAAACAACGTATTTTATATTAAAAAATGAATAAGTAATACATGCATCGATATAGTCACAGATATTCAAAGATTTCCTTGTAAACAACATTTTTTTATAGAATTTTGGTATTTTTTCTCAGTGTCATCTTCGTGATGAGGCAATAAAATACCCACACCAGTCTTACCTGTCACTTGAGATAATGCAACATACAATTGACCATAAGTAAACACAGGATTGTCAAGGTACACACCAATTTTATTTAAGGTTTGACCCTGACTTTTATTTATTGTCATTGCATAGCATATTTTTATTGGGAACTGCCTTCTTTTCAACGTGAAAGTCATTTTTTCTCTATGATAGACAACACTATTTGAGGAATGAAAAATTTTTCTCCTGCAAAAGAACCGGTTATTATTTTAGCTTCAATTACTCATGTGCCTAATTGAGTGATCATTAGTCGTGTGCGATTGCACAAGCCAATTAAGGGATTTAAATTTCGAAGCAGCAATACCTGTGTGTATATTTTCAATTTCAGTTCATGTTAAGGAAAATCATTGAAGTTTAGCGTATTTAAAAACTCAACTAGATAGAGCAGCTGAAGTTCTTCAAAACAGGAAGCTGTACAACATATGGAATCATAACTGTAATATGTTTGTTCATCACTAGGTAACAAATTAAGAACCGAATTATTTATTTTATCAACAATTTCATTTCTGGGACAAACAATCGCACGTTGTTGTAGATAAGAAGGATTCACAAAGTGCGAAAGAAAATCAGTATACACATACTCAATAACAGTCGTTACATGGTCACCCGTTTTATTAAGCATAAAACACTCTAGCATTTCAATCCAATTATCATCATCATCGTCTATTGCATCCATTCTTTCATGCAGGATTTTACCATCACCAAGTGCTAATAACCAATTTGTAAATGGCATGCGATTTAGATTAGTCACATTATTGCTATCACTATTCAACTTATCTTCAATTTCATTTGGTATCAATTATGTGTGTTTTGATGGTTGTGCTTGTGTATGTATGATAATGTATACTTTCCATGTCTCTTTGAATATAATTGAAATGCTTAAGTGTTGCATAATAATTGCTTTATTCTTGAATTTCAATTATTCATATATCTATTCATACGCATGATATGAACATCCATGCCCTAAAGTGCATATTTTTCATGCTTCAAAACTTCCTTGCACTCACAAGTCATATTTTGCAAGTTTTGAAATCTTTTTGGACCATAAAATGCATTAAAATCTTTAAGTGTTTAAATAAAATGCATTTTCTTGATTCGTTGTGTCCATTTCATGGTTTTGTTTTTAATGACATTGCATTTTATGAGCTTTTTATGCATTGTTTCCAACCTCTTTGGGCACTTATTAGATGTTTAGACTTGAGTGTAATACATTTTATGTCCCTCTCTTCCTTTCTCATATTGACAAAGGGGGAGAAATAATGTGTCAATTCTTGTTGTGGTTTGCTTTTATGGATATATACATCCCTTAGCTTGTTTGTTTGGCTATATATGTTTTCAAAACAGGTTTTGTATTCTTTATTATATAAATAAAACCTTGCCAATTTTTTTACAAAATCTGATGTGCTTTGATTAAGGGGGAGTTTGAGCATTTTACCTCAAATTCTTACCAAAATTGACTTAAGATTTGTCAACATCAAAAGGGGGGAGATTATTGGCCTATTTGGGTACTTAACTTTTGTTTCAATGTTGATTATTGTCCTAAGTCAATGTATTTAATATTTGCTTTCTTCCCTAGCCTTTTCCAGCATTAAAAGTGATTTTTAGATTCACAATGATAGTTGTAGATTCACAACGATTGTTATGAAATCCACAATGGTCGTTGTGAATCCACAATGATCGTTGTGCATAAGAGACTGATTTTTTGAAAGAAACAGAAAGACACACGAATAAAGAGCATCCACAACGAATGATAGAATGAGTTCATTGTGAAAGCAACAACGATCATTGTGAATTCAACAATGATCGTTGTGCTTTATCAGAAGCATTAAAAGCATAATTTTAAAAGAAGAAAAAGTGGGCAAACGGTCATATTTTCCTTAAATGAAGCTCTAACGGTCATGAGAACATCTAAGGGTATAAAAGCTCAAGTCTAACTCATTTTTAAGGAAATCAACAACTCTCCAATTATCAATTGTTGCAAATTACTTGGATTGAGCTAGAAACCCTAATTTTTATAATATTCATTCTTTTTGTTGATTGCAAGAGCCTTGTGTGCTCAATTGATTTCCTTGTAAAGCTGGCTCTTGGGAAGTAAGATTTAGGAATTATTTGTGAAAGGTTTAAGAGTTGTCCTAAAGATCAAAACACTTGGGTTCAAGGGTTTCTTGTGAGAGAAACACTTGGGTAGGGTTTGTGGGTTAAGCCTTAGGACAAACCACATTGTAAAGGTTTGGTGTGATCTTTGTAAACACTAGGTTTTGAGTGAACCTAAGAGAAACTCTTTGTAATGTTTTGAGTGTGAGCCAAAGAAAACACTTGGGTTTTGATCTTGAACCTGGTAAAATGATCATTGATAGTGGAATACCCAATTAGAGATTGGGGACTGGATGTAGGACTTGTTGTGTCGAAGCCACTATAACTCTTTGTGTTGTGGATGTGTAATTGGCTCAAGCTTAACTCTTCTCTTAGAGTTTTTAATTTTTAATTACTAACCAATTCACCCCCTAATTGGTGCCAAGGGATTTCATACTATATTACAAATAGGTCTGTATTGTGTGGTCTTCTAGAGATCATGTGAGTGAGGTGCTTGCAATTTGACTCAGAGGTCATGTCTTCTTCCCAAAGCATCCTTTCTTTTGGGTCCATCCATTTTCCTGTCTATTTCTTTCTTCTTCTTCTTGTTTTTTTATTTTAATTTTATTATAGTTTGATAGTTTAATTTCATCCAAACCATTAACTTTAAAAGCTATAACAAATCTAAACCATTTATTTAAAATATGTTTTATATTTTCATCAAGTGAAATATATAAAATTGTTATTGATTTATTAAGGATGATTCTATCATGGTCTTATTCTTTTTTAAGGTCTACCTTTGCACTCTAAACATCATTGGCCTTTTTCCATCATCCTTTTCTTACCTTTTTATTTAGAGCCCCACAACTGTTTGCAATTTAGGCAGTGATTAGTGGTGGAATGATTTTAATTATGCAGTTTTCCTCAAACTGAAGAGAAGAAACAATGACACTTGCAGCCTCTATATGGAGATGTCATCTATAATGTAGGTGAAGAAGTGGGTTAAGATAATGATGCATGTCAACTGTTCGATATAATTCCTGAGAAAAACGTGATGCTTGGAGTTGTTCAGTAAATGGCTACAACAAATTTAACAGCAACAAACTCTTCTTATACAATTTGTTTGGGGATTCCGATGATCACCTTACATCCCTGCAAGAACAAGCCATGGTGACCACCACCATCATTGCCATTACTATCATGGCAACACATATTTTTAGAGGCCCAATTATCCAAAACCCAGTACCCAAAGTATCCAAAATTGAAGCTAGGTTTAGTTCTAACTTTGGAATCAAGAGAAAATCACCCCCTTCCACCAAAAAAGGCCCCAGAAAAACAAGCAGGAGACAACCTCTTATGGCTCACCGGTGCAACCCCACATGAATGGCTTGACGAAACCGTGGTTGGAGTCCGTGGCTTCCACCCTGTCGATCTGAAAATGCCATAGGGTACTTGCAATTTGAGCTTGATTCTTTCAACCAAAACTTGATAGAAAAGGTTGCTGGTGATATAATTGATTACAATTTGTAAATTTTTTTTTATTTTTTTGGTGTTTAGATTTAAAATCAAAATTTAGTTTTAATTGGATTCCGAGTTGTACCAAACAATGTGAAACCGGTAGCCTTTCGGCAGTGGTTAGATATTTCGATCAACTCTACGAAGTTATGATTAATCTTTCTCCTTTCATGTATTTTTTTCATTTAGTTATGTTTTTATGATTTTAACCTTACAGAAATCATATTAAGTGTCCTTTTCTTTCATGGAAATTGATTTTTTTGCTAACAGAGATTTTAATGGCTAAACATGTTACCGTTTATCTCCATGCATATTGTAATTAGTATGAGAGATCGTTACTTATCTATAAATTAGCATTTTTGGCTAAACTTTCGGGTTACTTTTTGTACCCATCAAGTCAGGAGTATAACATAATGGAGGAGTACCTCAACATGGCAATTCATGAACACTCATTATGGAATCAATTGAAGTTATTAGTTGCAGCTATAAAGAGAAGACTGGATATGGAAAAGTCAAAAATCAAATACATTGGTGCGTTGCAATTATAGTTAAGAGAAGGCAAAAGAACAAGTAACAATGTAAAACAAAATGAAGATTATTTTTATTTCATTAACTAATTCAAAAATCAAATACTAAAGTATGTTAAATACATTTAAAAAAAAGGTCACTAAAATATGTAGTTTAAACCATCATATTATAGAAAATATCATTCATTAAAGTCTACAATAAGAACTATGTTTATCTAGAGTAGATTATAAAACTTTATTGATCATCAATCGTTTACTCAATTCTTCTCTTTTTTAGCTCTTGAACACATGGAGGCAAAGCATCATCGTCCGAAAAGTCAAGTGATTGGTACACAGTGGATGCAGATGAAGTTGAGATAGGATTTTGAGTAAGTGGTTGAGATGAGGAAGCAGTCGTTGGGCTTGGAGTTTCCTTTTTCATAGAGGGATCATCCTTGAAAATGTATACTACTTTGAAAGCTATATCCATTGACTCTTTACTGCGCTCACTCAGTATAACCTGGAAGAGACGCCTCATGCCAAAAACCTTGGATATCAATGGGGGTACTTGGAATTTATCTTTAGACATGAAAGACAAACTGGTTGCAGGAAGGCCAATAATATCAGCTGCCATTTGTCCAAATATTATGAAAGGGACAATGCCAGTGCTATCTTCAACTATGACAGTCAACTTATACCTATCAAAATCATTAAATTTTGAAATTACAAAATATTCCTGAGTATAATGAGTGACGAAAAAGTACCAGGAAAAATAGATTAATAAAATAGTACCATGGGATCAGTAGCTCTAGCAGGACACCACATTTTTTGCAGATGATGCTTTGTTCATATGGTTGGATTCCATTTTTGCATCGAGGACATGCTTTATACCACCAACCATCTGATGCATCTATTTCTTTAACAGTTGCATCGCATGTATATTTTATGTCCTGTATTAAAATTTTAGGAATGACTTATAACTAATAACCTATATGAATGATATAAATGTTGATATAAATGTAAAGAACCTGATTAGTATGAATGTCTAAGTCAAGCAATTCAGCCACAGTTTTCCTATTAATATCTCTTTCTTATTCAGGGTCAAGAGGAGGTTTGTACTCTTTGTTAATCAATGATAGCTTTGAAGGCACATTCGGCAGGCTACAGATAATACATATAATTAATTTTTTTGAAGATGTAATTTAATGATATTGAGATAATGTCTTGTAAGAGTGAAATAGTACCTTTGAAGGAACTTACGGACCTCAGGTAAGTCTGAATTAATATAGCATTTGGTGCCATATGTTGAACTCGAAACTGGCTTGTTTGTTTTAAAAAATGATAAGAAAGAGGTTTTTTTATTTTAAAAAGGAATTGCATGTGCACATACCATTAAACATTTTCACTATTAAGGAAGTAAGCACAATGATAACTGGTCCATTTTCCCTGCTCTGGTTACTTGGTCTTCAGGAAAATTCAGTGCTGATCTTTCCCATAAAGTAACTTCTAGATTATCTCCATTCTATATTAGGACATTGAGTGTAGGGAAAAATAGAGAAGCAAATCATAATGTATTTACCTATTATCTTACAGCAGCAGTGGTCTCTTGTTTTTAATGCGAGTAGTAACGCGTACTTGTTGGACATTCCCCACAATTATTAATTGCCTAATTGCATCTAGCAAAGCAATATAAATGTTCCTTATGAAGTAAGTACCACAACATTTTTTTAAAGGAATAGAAGTGGAACGACAAATGATAAAAAGTAAGGAAAATTTCACCTGACAAATAGTCAATCACACCAACCCTGGCCTTTAGTTCTTCAAAACTAAGCATATTGAACTTATCAAATGGGATAAGGAATGAGTTGTTATCAAGCAATTTTATAATGATATTTGGCAACAATCTAATTTGAAAGGGGTGCGGGCTTAATTTGCAGCTGCTTTGTGCTGGCAAAACCAAGAACCTGAGATGATGTAAATATTGCCTTCGATTAAAGCCCATCGGAATTGATCAGCGATGCCCTTGCTAACTGTTCCTTGTATCGTGTCGCCCTTGAACAATATAAAAGATCCAGGAAATTGATTTATAATTAATGACAAGAAATAACTGTATAGCATTGTACTGGTAATGAAAGGAAATATACACACTAACCTATTGATCGATGAGCAAAAATTCAAAGCTGAAAATTAGATATGGATTGGATGGATTAACAAAATCCCAGGTGCGCGCAGCACGAGCAACCAGCTTAATGTTCTTCATTTTTTTGTTGATATCGCTTATTTTAATTGTAGCCACCTTCAAATGCAAATATTGTATTTTATATTAAAAAATGAATAAGTAATGCATGCATCGGTATAGTCACAAATATTCAAAGATTTCTTTGTAAACAACATTTTTTGTGAAATTTTTGTATTTTTTCTCAGTGTCATCTTCGTGATGAGGCAATAAAATACCCACACCAGTCTTACCTGTCACCCGAGATAATGCAACATACAATTGACCATGAGTAAACACAGTATTGTCGAGGTACACACCAATTTTATTTAAGGTTTGACCCTTACTTTTATTTATTGTCATTGCATAGCATATTTTTACTGGGAACTGCCTTCGTTTCAATGTGAAAGGCCATTTTTTGTTTATGATAGACAACAATATTTGAGGAATGAAAACTTTTTCACCTGCAAAAGAACCGGTTATTATTTTAGCTTCAATTAGTCTTGTGCCTAATTGAGTGATCATTAGTAGTGTGCCATTGCACAAGCCAATTGAGGGATTTAAATTTTGAAGCAGCAATACCGATGTGTGTATTTTCAATTTCAGTTCATGTTGAGGAAAATCGTTGAAGTTTAGCGTATTTAAAAACTCAACTGGAGAGAGATACTAAAGTTCTTCAAAATTGGAAGCTTTACAACATATGGAATCAGAACTGTAATATGTTTGGTCATCAGCAGGTAACAAATCAAGAACTGAATTATTTATTTTATCAACAATTTCATTTCTAGGACAAACGATCGCACGTTGTTGTAGATAAGAAGGGTTCACAACGTGCAAAAGAAAATCAGTATACACATATTCAATAACAGTCTTTACATGGTCACCCATTTTATTAAGCATAAAACACTCTGGCATTTCAATCCAATTATTATCATCATCGTCTATTACATCCATTCTTTCATGCAGGATTTTACCATCACCAAGTGCTAGTAACCAATTTGTAAAAGGCATGCCATTTAGATTAGTCACATCATTGCCATCACTATTCAACCTCATATTTGTTTTTAACCTATGGAGGACAAAAAAAAATCCACAAATGAGATTTTATAAGTGAGGCATTAATAATATCCTCTTTTGACCCATTTGGGATTACAGGTAAAATTTGCCTAAAGTCACCACCAAATAAGATAGTCTTACCACCGAATGGAACATCGTTGTTACCAGACTCACAATTTGTTAATATATCTCTGAATGTTTTATCAACAGCTTCAAAACAATGCCTGTGGTTCATTAAAACCTTATCCCATATTATTAGCGCACATTCACTTATCAGCTTAGCCAATTGGGTGTTTTTTTTTCTCACGTGTTGATGTTTCAGTTAAATTGATTTGTATTTTAAAGCGAGAATGCGCGGTTCGCCCACCTAGAAGCAACAAAGCAGATATGCCAGATGATGCAACTGTTAGTACTATCTTCCCTTCTAAATGAAATCTATACGTGATATTCTCATACAAAAATGTCTTGCCCGTGCCACCATGGCCATATATAAAAAATTGCTTGCCTTGGCTATTTTCTACTAACAATATGACTTCATCATAGAAATTCCTTTATTTTATGTTCAACATTGAACCCATTTGATCGTGTTTTTCTTTCAAAGTCACAACATCGAATGATAATTCCTCACAGATTAACTTAGTAGTTGAATCATTTAAAGACACACCATCAGGTAAAGGTTAATTGTAATCTCAAAGTGAATAACCATTACGATTAATGAGCTTTTCTAATTCAATAAGAACATACTTCTTCGGACGTTCATCAGAGATAGACATGTTTTGTATTCCAAATATTTTGTTCATGTTATATTGAATATCATATGAGAAATGGTTCCAAAACATGTTGAATAATTTCATAAGATCACCAATTTCACAAAACACTATAAGAATAACAAACAATCGCCTCAACTGAACAAAAGTTGCAGAAACTAAAGATTCTCACATTACATATATCCATTCCCTATCATCACCCAGCAATCTGTATGCTAAACATGCTGCTAGAAATGTGCCATGCAAAGTCCCATTAACAGTGAGAATTTCATCAAAATCCTTAGAACCCCTCACAATGTTCAACAACATACGCAGATAAAATAATTCACCTGAGTTTGGATGTACATACATTATTCTACCAATGACTTTGCCCTTCTTTCGTTTAGCCCAAATTTTCTCCTTCGCATGCCAAGTCCATTCAGATGGAAATTCAGCAAAAGTTAGAGAGCGAGCTTTCTCAAGAAATTCATTTGTTCGCATCCATTATGTGAGCATTGTTTTTTTAGTGTTTTTTTCATTTACTAATTGCCTAATGTTCCTATTCTCAGAAAAATACAGAGTATTCATATTAGGAAGATGAACAACTAATCTCTCAACAGCAGGCTTTCTGTGATGTATGAGAAATTCAAATATCCTCCAAGCAGCTTCACATGGTGATAAATATCAACAATCCAAGAAATTTTTGATCTCATCACGCTCAAAGGTTGATGATGTATTATTTTCCCTGTTCGTTATGCCAACTTCAATAACATCATGTATCCTTTCAGACCCTTTACTAATATACTTGAAAAGACACTGCACAAGATTTGAGTAACAATATAATTCTACATTGAAATGAGCCTAAAATTCATTGAGCAGGATAGGATTTTATGGAACAACAAATCGATTGTCAAGCTCTACACCATTTTTCTTAATTGTCCTACCATCGTCCCTTCGTTTATACGTAGCAAATCCATTCTGATCAATTATTGTCTCAGCATTGAATTTCATTGGGTAATACTTTGAACATTTTCCATTCCACATGCACAGTGATTTTGGATTGATCTGACCGCAAGGTCCATGGATCATAAATTTAGACACCAATTCTAGTAACTCTGGATTTTTTTTTCTTTATTAGGGAGCTCAACACATATATACTCATCTATTTCATAAGTTGTCAATGGTTTTTGCGATCGATTTAACCAAAACAAACAATGATTATGAGGTAAGCCATGCTTTTGGAACTCAACTGTGTAAAAAAAAAAACAGTCATTTTACCAAAATACTTGCCTTTTTTTTACCGAATCAATTATTTGATCTATTTTGATTTTAAAAACTCAACAGATTATATAAGGTCTATCCTCAGGATGTTGTCCAGCAATAAGACTCAATATTTCTTTAATTTCCAACCACTATGGATTGCAGGTGAAAGTTACAAACAGATCTGGATGGCCATAAAACCTGCATATTGCCGTAGCGTCATGATAATGCTCCATCATATACATCATATACCGAGAGCTACCAATGTAAGTCGATGGCAATATAATGATTTTACCCATTCTTGCACACTCTATATCGCCATGATAAAAAGCATCATATATACCTGAATAGATTTTAGACCTTAAATTCCTCTGATTGCGACGTATATAATCAAGCCTTTCTTATTCAATGCATGTAAATGCATCAACAATAAATTTTTGGAACAAACGGCCTCCCCTGAGTAAAACAGATTCATCATCAAGACGTTATTACAAGAGATATTTATAGTATTCTCTTATTGTAATGATCAGACGTTTAATGATTTTCTTTTACAGTGTATCAACATATTTAATATCAACTGAATATCCATCCTCACCATATGGAAATAAGATTGAAAATTGCATAGCCATGAAGGAAGGATGCAATGAACTGATTCGTTTCAAAGTTCCACTTTTATACTCAACAATTATATCTCTTTCTTAATCATAGTAACCAAAATCTCCTACCAAAATGCCAGCAATCTTTGAAGCAACCAGTGTATCATATACATTTGTATCAATAGATCGCTTGCCAATTAGCCTAAGTTTAACAGGAAGAAAATTGTTTTCAAAAAATCTATCCCTTGCCATTCTGAAAGATTAGCAATGTCATCATTCCCAACAAACATACAAATAAGGTTCTGAACAACATCTTGATTAATAGGTTTTGAGTTATCTGGTTGATTCAGACAACCAATCCTATTATTCACTTCATTTAAAGTGTCAAATACATAAAGTTGAGGAAATTTAGGTTTTTCACCATCCCTTAGGATTAAAGAACCCATAAGGTGGTGATTTTGATCATAAATACAAAAAACATAAGGTCCAAGTTTTTTGTTAATACAGTGGTCAATTTTAGCCCTAGCAGATGTACGTAAAAGCAAAAATTGAATTATAAAGTCTGATGGTGTCATTAAATTATGTGAATCAAGAGTTGATCCACTCAAAAGTGAATGGAGAAAATCTGGAGGTTTTTTAAGCTTAGGCAAGCTTATCATACCATTTTTACAACAGGTGTTAAACTGAGGTTGACTCATGTTTTTTGTCCTCTTTAAAGCCTCAGCATGCCAAAACAATGCACCATAAAAAGATGGATACTATTAAAATATAATCCACAATAGAGACATTAGTCAACAAAGATCCAACATGAAACAGCAAACAGATGCCATAACATAGATGGCCATTGTTATTTTTTGCAAAGCAAAAGGAACATTATTTTTTAAGGGACGTTAAACACTATGATGCAACCAAGGATGGCACCATCCAAAACCCTAATGATATGCATGATGGAGATAATGGAGCTAAATTGAAGTCTAAGCTAAGGAATGGAAAGGATGTGTTAGCATATGAGCCACCATTAACTAGATTGCAAGCTAAGAAGTTTAAGGAGGCTTTATTGAGCTTTGTGATGCATTTATGTGGCAAGATAGACATTGGGAATAATGAAGATGAAAATGGCTTAAATTGGTTACTATGATTGCATTTAAAGAATACTAAAAATGCAAGTCAAAGTCAACAAGTCAACCTTTGAACACCTATGGTGGGCGTGTGAACATGTCTAGGCTTAGGACAACCCTTTGTCTTAATTTAGGACATATGTTGTCTTGTCTTGAGTTATGTCTTAATTAGTTCCCTAATTTGGTTAAGACATAACCTTATCTTATCTTAAGTTAGTTAAATATGTTTTAATTCTTTCCTAATTTGATTAAGAGATATCCTTATCTAGATAGGAATTATTTTATGTCTTATTTTCTAGTTTTCCTTATTAGTTAGGAATTCTATTTTCTTTAGGATTTTGTTGTTAGCTTTTCTTGTAAGCCAAGTTTGCTACCTTGGCCGCCAACTCTATTCCTTTTTGGGGGAGGATTTGTGTTTTGTAATCTCTATATATAGAGAGTTCCTTGGCCGAAATTTATACCATATTATTCTATAAAATTTTCTCAAGTTTTTGCTTTGCAAATTCCTTTAAGTCATTAAAGTGTTCCTTATTGATTTCTTGAAATTAATTTAAATTGATTAGATTAATTTCACATCTAACTTAAACAATTTATTAACTTGTTAGTTTTATATTGTTTAAGCATTCATCTTATAACTAGAGACCTTAGTAGTTAAATTGCTAAGCTTGCTAGTTCCATCCAATTTAATTGTAAACATCAAGTTAGACCTTAGGGGAAACGAAATCAACATTATTGGTAAGCTTGCTATCTCCATATAGGTAGAGACCTTATCACGTTTGATTAGTTAAACCATCTAATTAAGTGTTTGAACGTATCCATTGTTGTTTGGCCGAATCAATCAAGCTTCAAGGATGTTGGTTTCGCATCAATTATTGCACCTGATTATGTTGTTGATGGTGTGATAATTATAAGATGATATGGTTGTGAAAGATATTGCTGTTAAACTACCGATTATGATGTGTTATTAATACTGTACCTGATTTTAATGATGATAGTGTGAGGGTTATACTACGATATGACTATTAAGAGTGTCACGCTTGATATGCTGCATTGTAAATTTGTCTGCTATACTGAGTGTATTTTTAAGTTCTGCTAATTTAATATAAACTGGCATATTGTGCCAGTAAATGAGGAAGTCCTAGAAAAAAACTTCAAATATTAAGTTAATTATATTCATGTATAGATATGTGCTTATTTTCTCACTAAGCATCAAGCTTATTATTTTCCTCAATAATCCAATGTTGCAAGAAAATCAAATAAGAAGAGAAGTCTAGATTTGGTAGAGCTCCATGTGGCTATACTCCAGCGATCTTAGGAAAAAGTATTTTGTTATAATTAATAATCATTTAAATTTTATTTATTAAAGAGTAATAATAATTTAAACTTTATTATAATATTTTATATAAAAGTTTGTCATATGATAAAGTAAATAATTTTAGTGTACATATACTAAGTATTTGTATAAATGGTTTATAAATGTGAGGCGTTACAATAATAATTCTTCGAAAGAGTTATATCCATTTATATGTTAATATATAGAGAATAAAAGGAAAGTTAACCTCGGATCTTAGAGAGCAAGAAATTAGAAACAAATAGAAAGAAATGTCTACATTTTATCTACAACAAATTGATAATACTTTTCCTCAAAAAAATTGGTTGAATACATACTTTCACCCCTAAACTTTATATGTTTAACCTATTACAACTATGAACTTTAAAATTAACCTATTAAACATAAAAAGTTTCAACTTTTACTTGTTACACATCAAAAGTAAACTCAATTAACCTATTACACATATAAAATTTATTTATTTTTATTTATCCCACACTAAATTTAAAGTTATAAAAATTATATTAATGTGAAAAAAATACTAATTTAAACTATGTGCAATACTATCTAATAAAAATGAAGTGAAACTAATACAAAATTAATATACTTTTGCTTAATTGATATTTGATAGGCAAGAAATCAAAACTTTAAATGTGTAATGAGTTAATCATGAAGTTGATGAGTGAAATCGGTCAATCATATAATGTTTAGGGGTGAAAATATGTATTCAGCCAAAAAATTTGATAGTACTTGAGTTGTGTGATAAGTGCATTTTCATTGGTAATTAGGCAGATTGGAGTCTCATTGAAATGAGTTTTTGCCCACCCACCTCTAAGAGGAGTTGCACATAATGAAATCGAAAACTCATTGTGGATTCATTGATTCAAATAAGTATTCCTCTTTATTATTCATATTGGATACGAAGATTGATAAAATTACTTGCTCTATTCTATAAGTGTAACACCACAAGAAATTAAACAATTTTTGGAAAAACAAGGCAAAACCTTGGTCGCGGGGGCGACCAACAGGATCGCGGGAGCGATCATGACCATCGCGGGCTCGATTAAACAACCCGAGAAAACTTGGCAATTCTGGAACTCAAATCGTGGGGACGATCTCTATAGTCGCGGGCGCAACTTTGAGGTCCGAAAAACTATGTTTTTAAGGCTATAACTTGGCCAAAACCACCAGAAAACCATAAGATAATCACACTAAACTTGTATCACACTTTATTTACAATCTTAATACATATAAATACAATAAATTATACTCATTACATACTTTTTACATATCAATCCAAAGACCAAATACAAACATAGGTAATATGCAAATCCAATGCATACAACTAACTAATGTTCCACTGGCCAACCTGAAACTTCTATTGCAAATGCACGAAAATCTTCTGAATACTAAAAAGCTTGGTCCACAACCTGAAAAAT
>CANYLF012168937.1:0-11631 GCA_948193215.1 Bocquillonia castaneifolia
AATTAATCGAAACAAGTTCTAATCATTCTAGGTCCTTTAGGCAGTTGTAATTAGATCTTGAGATGTATAAATATATCAAAATTAAAAATGAAAAATGTTTGTTCTTCTATATCTAAAAAAATTGATGAAAATTTTATGGAATTATTCATCATTCAAACTATTGAAGTATGGATTGAATATTGAAGATCTAAAATTAAAATGCATAAATTGAAGGTTGAAGACTTGAAATTAAAAAGGTATATAAATTTTTATTTTTTTTATCATAAATTCATTGGTAATCAAATAATGTGGTTTATCTTAAAATGTAAAAAAAATGACTTGATAACATAATTATATTGATAACGAGCACACCACGTATAATGCACGTAAGGAAAAAAATTAGTTATAAAATAAAAGAACTAATAGTTATATAAGGATTTATGACAAACATATGTACTCTATCAATTAATTACCGTAATTAATATAATAATTAAACTTTATACAATTTAATATTTAGAATTTTAATTTATACTTTATTTTAATTTTGTAATAAATTATAGATAAATTAATAAAATCGTATAGTCCTTCTATATTAATTTATAAAGATTTTATTATATATGCATTATTTAATTTGCCCCAAAAAATATGTTCCAAGATCCGGTATTTTTTCCAAGATCCGCCACCGTACCAAGACTACTAGCTCTTGCATTGTGTGTTTGCTAATGGGAATTGGAAAAAAGTTCTTAGGGGCCGTTTAGTTTGAACTCGGGAATCAAAATCGGAATGGGAATCGGAATGGAGAGGAATGGGAGAGGAAATAAAAACTTTGACAAGTTGTTTAGTTAACTAAAGAGTGGGAAATGGAATGAGAATTTTATAATAATATTTTTAATTATTTATAATATTAAAATATTTTAATTTTTATTATTTTATCATTTTATATGTTTCATTTGTGAAATATAAATATTATATCTAATTTTTCACTAATTTAAGCAATTAATAATGCTTTAGCTTAATTATCATGAAAATGAAAAATCCATTACCTAGGCGGTAGGGGGGAATGGGTGATTCCCATTGATGGGGTTATCTCATTTCCATTCCCTCATCAATATAGCTCAACCAAATATCATGAATGAGAATCATTCATTTCGATTCCCATTCCGATTCCCTCCTTATTTTTAAGTATACCAAACGGCCTCTTAGTGTGGAATAGCTTTTACTAATGGTGTGGTCTCTTCAGGAAGAATCCTTAATAAAAGGAGTTTTGGAAGTCTCTTTCAATGATCAATCGCATGGAACTTCAAAATATATGACTGACTCTACACAAGTTGATTTCTTATGTATATTCTGCTGTGTACTTTTTTTTTTTTAATATATATGTAAGAGTACTTTGCTTTTGCTTTCTTCAATCTTATCCGAGCATACTGATTAAATACCCTGACACTTCCTTAATTTAATTTGTTTGTTTTTTTTATTCTGTTTTTTAACCATCCTTTACGGTGTTGAATAGAGTTATACCGATTATCAAAAAAATAATGAAACAGACTTTAATATAATTTCACAAAATTAAAAAACGAAAAATTCTCTATAACATATATAAAAGATTGACCCCTTGATTAAATAACAGACTTTAATTAAAATTATCTATAACAGACTTTAATTGACCCCCTTGATTAGATAACAGACTTTTATTATCTATAAAATTATCTATAACAGACTTTAATTGATCCCATTGCCTTTCCCTAATTAGATTGTTAAAAGATTTTAATGAGAGTTAAAATAGTTATTTACTAATTATTTTAATTAATTAATAATAAATATGAAATTTCTTAATCAATTAGAATTATGATACATTGATTAATAAAAAAATAAAATCCTTAGTCAATTAGGATTTAAAATATTCATTAATTATAAATAAATGTTTTCTTAGGAAATTCGAATTTTTAATACAAAATTCGTAGTTTGACAGTACTGCAACTTTGAAGGGCCATAACTTGAGCTAGAAAATACGGAATTAGATGATTCAAAAGCCTAAATTCAAGAGAAAATCGATATCTACAACTTTTATGAAGAAGTCGTGGCCATTCAAAGACTGTAGGAAACTCAAAATTAAATCGTAAGTCAGACACTCATGGAGTCTCAGAAAAAATCCGAATTTTATGAGGATTTATTATTTCAAATTAATTGAAAATTATTCTAGCATTTGTTCGTAGCCTTAGTTAGGGCTTAAGAATTATAAATAGATGGAACCAAGTCTAAAAAAATTTCTCTTCTCTCTCGAAATATAAATAAGAAAGCCTGGAAGAATTACATGATATATAAGAAACTCAAGGGTTTCAACGATTAATTCAAGATTAGTTGGGTTTTCTCTCTCATTCACGCAAAACATTGAATCTAATTTCATAAATTTCTCCATCATTCAAGCTATTAAAATATCAATTAAAGATTGAAGACCTAAACTTAGAAAGGTATATAAATTATTTTTTTTATTTTTAAACGTGAATTATTTATTTTTTATTAGTTTGTGTGTTCTTTTTTTTATAGTCATCATCTAATTATTTAAAGTCTATTGAGTAATAAATTTAGATTATGATTAGAGTAGAATTAATGATTAATTAGTTTATTTAAATTAAATTCGTGTTTATATTGAACTTTCAAAGGAAATTTAATTTTAATTTGAAATTCGCAGCTTGAAAATGTTAAATCCACAACTTGAAAGTGTAACACATTTGATAGACCATAACTTGACCTAAAAGACTCAGAATTGAGTAATTCAAAAGACTAAATTCAAGATAAAATCGATATCTACAATTTTCATGAATAAGTTGTAGCTATTTGAAGATTGTAAAAACCTAAAAAGTGAGTTACAAATCAAAAGCTATGTGTAGTCTTGGTTGAAATCAGAATTTTAAAATAATTAACTATTTGGAATTAATTAATACAACCTATAATCTTTCTAGGACTTATGAGAAACTGTAATTATATCTTGATAGAGATAAATAGATTAAAACATTGAAGCTAATTTAATAAAATTTTCCATCATTCAAGCTATTGAAGAATGAATTGACGATTGAAGACCTAATATTTAAAAGGTACATATATAATTTATTTATTTTTTTATTAGTTTGAGTGTTTTTTTTTCTATAGCCATCAACTATTTATTTAAAGTCTATTTAGTAATAAATTTAGATTATGACTAGAGTAGAATTAGTGATTAATTAGTTTATTTAAATTAAATTCGTATTTATATTGAATTGTCATAGGAAATTCAAATTTTTAATGTGAAATTCACAGCTTGAAAATGTTAAATTCGTAGCTTGAAAGTGCAACACATTTGAAGGGTTATAATTTGAGCTAACAAATTCGGAATTGAGTGATTTAAAAGCCTAAATTCAAGATAAAATCAATATCTACAATTGTCGTGAAGAAGTCGTGGTCATTTGAAGACTGTAAATAACTAAAAAGTTAGTTAAAAATCAAAAGTTATGTGATGTTCAGTTTTGGTAAAAATTTAAATTATGAAAGGATTAGCTACTTGTAATTAATTGAAACAAGCGTTAATCCTTTTAAGTCTTGTGAGAAGCTGTAATTAAATCTTGAGATGTATAAATTTAACAAAACCAAGACTGAAAATTTAGAGTTGTTCTTCTCTCTAAAAAATGATTAAACTAATTTTAAAAAATTTTTCATTATTCAAGGTATTAAAGCATGAATTGAAGATTTTAGACATAAAATAAAATGCATGAATAGAAGATGAAAGACTTAAAATTAAAAAGGTTTATAAATTTTTATCTTTGTATCATAAATTTATTGATAATCAAGTACTATGGTTTAGCTTAAAAAGTAAGAAAAATAATTTGAGAACATAATTATATCAATAACGAGTACCACGTGCAGCGCACGTGAATAAAACAACTAGTTCTACTAAAAAGAAGAAATTACAATAAGCGGATGGCCCTAAACACTATTACAATTTTAAAAAGCATCTCTAAAATACTATGAATCTTATTGTTAAGCTTGTTATCTTTATATTTACAAAGAAAAAAAAACTGTTAAACAAATGGTCTTAAGAATGGTTGTAGGATTGGGGATGAGATGATAAAAGACTTCACAATTACTTGCCTTCCAGGCGTTATCAATAAATAGTGATTATAAGAACTAGTCTTCTCAAATCTGCAACCTTGCTTTTACCAATGGCTCTAGATTTGAACCGATTAATGACTCGATTCTAGGAATGAAGACTGTATGGAAAACACCCTGCATAAGCTAATTTGCTCCAAATTTGTTGACTGAAAGCACAATCAAAGAAACAATGGCTGATCGTTTCTATTTAACTATTACATAATGTATACAAGTCATCAACAACACAATTCTATTTCAATAGCTTGTCCTTGGTTTTTAGCTTACCTCTCAAGGCAAGCCAAAGAGGGATTGTTACTTTATGTGTAACCAGTTTGACCAAGCAAATTGAATCATGGTGAGGTCTAATACATTCCTAATCAATTTTGATAGAAAAATTAGAGAAACCATTCTTGGTAATGCTATCAGCAATATCATTCAAAGAATAAGATTTTACCAAAAACCAAACATTCCTTTAGATAGGATCTTGTTTATGAGGGAGGCACCATCTTTCCTTTCTCCATTTATTAGCAAATTTGCGCACTCTGCTAATGCAAGTAATAAGAATATTAATATTAGGGTGTCTCTCAACTAAAGATTGCTCATATAACCTAGGGTCAAACCGGGAGGAAAATGTTCTACCATTCCAAGTTGATATCAAAAAAAGTTTTAAGTTCATTCCAGATATTTAAAAAGGCCTCACCATATCCATGAAGAAGATGCATTAGGTCTGACTTGAAAAAAACTTTGCTCCTTAAGCTTGTTGATGTGGATATAATTACGCCATAGAGTTTGAGCACCTTGCAAAAGCTTCCATACAAATTTACATATTTGCTCTATTTTATACACTGATTTGCTTGATATTCAGTCCACCTTCAAGCTTGGTCTAGCAAATATCATGCCAAAATACTAAGGTTTTAGAAAACTCAGACCCAGTACTTGACTAGAGAAAATTCTGTAAATTTTCACAATTATGGTTGCTACTTTATGACGACATGCTCTCCAAGTGCACGAGTCGTAAGAAATAGTGTAGAAACAGATATCGTCCTCAGAGATTGCCTCGTGTCACTTTTGAGTATTACATTTTGCAATTAATGATTATTTACGTAACCGAAAGAGAGTTTTAATAGGAAACAACTAATGTAAACAAGCAAACAAACAACAAAAGTAGCAATAATAATGAAGTTTAACCAATATAAAAGAGTAACCCCTAAGGATAGATCCACCCAAGGGGACAACAATGGCATGCTATAAACATAGGGTGCACAATTGTGTATAGAGGTGCACGACCGTGCAACCCAACAGAGACACAAAATCAATAGATGCATCAAGGGTAGTATGGAGAAAGCTAGCCAAGATTTCCTTCCGGTTTCAAAAGGCCCTAGATTGCCAGCGAATACACCTAACTTCTGTTAGCCCATACCTGTTAATAACACACATTAAGCAATAAAAACATCCTAGTGTCCTTCCCTAACCTAGCAATCGCTTGCACACCTTACTTACTAAGTCAAATAATCCTATATGGAGTTCTAAGGCTCGATGGCTCTTCAAAGCTCTACCCAAACCTAACTGATATGCAAAGATGGGTTGATCAAGTCCATAATCACACATATAGGAAACCCTAGCATCTACCAACATGCATTCTCAATCACATAAGCATAAACATACATAAATCATGCCATTATTGCCCCCAAGAGCTTTAGTAGCCCTTGGGGTTAATGAAACTACTCACTAACCATCATCATAAAGCAAAAACACAAATAAAAGTAAAGAAATAGAAGGATATTACCCATAAAACTTGTAGATAAATAAAACTATAAATTATATTACGAGCAACCAAGATTCTTCAAGTTCTTACAACCTAAAACTATCTAAACTGAGGAATATAAGATTAAAAACCTAAATCTACTTTAATGTTCAAAGAAAGAAAGTGTTTCTCTCTCCGACGACTGCAAAGAAACTAAGAAATAACCTAAACTAGTAAAAGTGAGCTCTTTTTTCTCTTTGTGCTCTGAAGGTGGCTTTTATGTCTCCTTTTAAAAACCACCAACACGAATAAGCACGGTTGTGCTAAATGTGACACAACCATGCTCTACTTGAGCATAGGATTCCCAAATCTCGCATCGCATGGTTGTGCCAAAGGTAGCATAGCTATGCATCTTCAGGGAGAGCTACAAGTCAAAGGAGTCTTGGGCCTCTCTAAGCTCAGGGCTTCCAATTACTTTGCTTCCTAATAGCTCCAAGCTTCGCATTAGCTCCATAATCATCCCTAGATGCTTCCAAGCTCCCTTAATTGCTTTAAACCTACAAAATCCACTTAAAAAGAACATAAATCACTAAGTTAAAAGCAAGATATAAGATAAAGTGATTTAAGCTCAATTAATGGAATAAATGGGGATTCCATAGAAAAAATAGGTGAAATGCTATTCTAATTAGGGTTTTTTAGGCCCTTAATAAGATGCGTATTTGACACTCATCAGATTCCCACAAACTTAGACTCTTGCTTGTCCCTAAGCAAGCGGACAAACAACTAGTTAGGAAAAGCAAATAGATTACTTGAATTCCAAAATCAATTCATGCAAGAGGGATCAAAAAGAAAATCACAGAAGGGTTTAAGAAGCATATGCAAACTCTAATTAAATAATCCAAATATTTACAAAGAAAACTAGCTTAGCTACCGACCAATCAATGTACTTTAAAGATATTCATGCTCAAGAGTTTAACAAATGCACCCTAGAGACTACGGTGGCTAATAAATAGATACCCATCCTAAGAGGGCTCTTTAATAAGTATGCAAAAGAGGACTTCATGATCCAATTCTCAGCCTAGACTCCCATTAGACTTCCATTAGACTCTAAACTTAAATCCAACATTGTCCTCAATGTGGAGAGGATGAAGAACAAACAAGCATACGATACAAGAATAAAAGAAAATAACGGTAAATGAAATTAAAATAAAAAGAAACAAATGGATATTAAATTGATTTGGATTCTGATTAGTGAGTTCTTGATGCCTAGATGCTGGTCGACAACATCGTTTATTGATGTGCTTGGTTTGGTCTTTAGAGTTACAATTTTGGATGTTCATTGCCCTCATGCACGATTGTGCTTCACTCTGAATTTTTGGGCCTAGGCTAGTAATGCACGGTTGTGCTGCCTTGAATTTTGCCTTCATGTTCATCCTTGCATGGCTATGCTTGAAATTGGCACATTCATGCTTCATTAATTCTAGGCACTTTCTGGGCAGTTCCCACAATCAAAACTAAGCCAAAACTTGGACATTTTATGCAGTTTTTCAACCAAAACCCATCCTAATCAATTTCATACATTTTAAGCATCCAAACATAACAATTTTCATCCAAGTTTATCCACAAACAGTAAAACTCAAAGAAAATCTACAAAAACATCCACAAAAGCAAAAAAATACTGAATTTTAATGAATCAAAGTTCACTAAATTGCCAACTAAAGGCATATAACCTGCACTAAAAGCAAATATATACACAAAAAATTGTTCTAAGTACAAGGCAGGCATAACAATTCTAAAAACATAAACAGTATTAAAAACATCCAAAAATTAAAAAAACAACAAAAAGATTCATGTTCAGGGGCATGACTAGGTTAGGGTAATAAGCATCACTGAGGTGGGTGTTGAGGCGCCTGCTGCTTCCTCATAAATTCAAAGAAGGACTTGAGCTACTAGGTCTACAAGTAATGGTGCTCTCTGATTGTCCTCTTTATCTCTTCAAGGTCTGCCTTGATGCTATCTAGTGAAGCCTCTAGCTCATCTAGCCTCATAGCTAGGATGGCGAGGTTAGGTTCTTAAGAACCTTCAAACTCTACTTCCTCCTTCTCTAAGGTCTCTTGACCACGGCTTAATCCTTCCATATGCTCTAAAGCTAACCCTACCTCATCTTCTTAGACGGCTTCTTCTACATGTAAAAGCTCATAATCACCTAGTTTGGTCTTCCTAACCAAATCCATCCTCACAAGCATATTCTACCCTATAAGCTCCTCCCCCGGGCATGTCACACGTAATGGGTCCTTATCCAAAAAAAGGCCTAAGTGCTCTGATATGGTAGTCACATAACCTACTGTGACAATTTTTCCTATAGGCTTGTCACCCATTTTCTGAAGTACATCAATCATGAACATGCCGACATTCACCTCTTTCTTCTCCAACATACACCACATAAGGAACAAGTTTGGACTACTAACTTGTCCCGGGCTTTTACCACAACCATTAATACAAATGCTAAGGACTCGATGCACATACCTCAAAGCATGGGTCTTTAACTCGGTGGATTTGCTACGTTGCCAGTTGCACTTTTCTTTCCCTTTTCGGCACACTATCCTCCAAACTTTCTCAGCATCAAAGTCGGTCAAAACACCCATGTACCCAACATTTTTAAACCCAAAAAAAAAAAAACAAACCTCTTTTAGGTCCATCTCCACATCAAAATTGAACAACCAAAATTACGGTGTGGATTTGTTGTCCATAACCACTAAGCTACAAAACTCTAAGACAAGATCCCTATAGGTGTGTGGCTTCATCTTTTGAAAGTACCCCCAACCCACACTCTTGAACATGGCTTTAACCTCCTCCATGAACCCTAGCTTCTCTATGGCTTGGAAATCATAATAAGCAGTAAGAATGATCATTCTAAGTTTATGCATCTCATACCTTGAGTGTTTGGATGCATGCTTCCAAGACATGGAAGGGTAGAATTATGGTGGCTTCTTTTTTTAGCTTTTTGTAGGGGCGTTCTTCTACCCTTAGATGCTTGGACTTTTGTACCATGATCTTCTTCTTCTTTGCTTCCTTCATTGTTAGGTTTTTTGAGGTTTAGAGAGGATTTGGAGATGTTTTGAGGGTTTGGAATTTCTAATTTTTGAGAGAGAATGAAAGATGGATAAGACTGATTTAAACTTAGGGCCTTTGGGCTTTTTAGGTCTCTTTTAGGGCTTATTTTTTTTCTGATGGCCCGTGGAAGCACGGTTATGCTTTAGAAGCACGGCTATGTCTCACTTGATTTAACCCTTCCTGGAGAACGTTTTGGCACAACTATGCTTAAAACAAAATGCCTGCTTTTGAGTTAGCACTGCACGACTGTTCAATGACTTACACAAAAGTACAAGCACTGATTCAAGCAAAAATAACACATTCTGAGGCATTTTCTTGACCAAATTGGGGAGTAGTTCAAACTAAAGCATAGATAGGCATAAAAGAAACTTCCCCAACTTGTTCCAGGAGAATTAAATCTCTAAACATGATCAAACAACACAACAAAATAAAATTCACAAAGATAAAATTAAACAAGCATGCATATGTATAATCCATCATCTCCATGAGAAAGCAAGTTGAAAATCTTTAAAACTTTACAAAATTTAAGAGTTAAAGGATATATATAATGATAGTTCCTTGGGGTACCTCCCAAGAGCGCTTGTTTTTGGTCATTAGGTTGAACCTTCTTTTACTTCAACCACTAGGCTCTCCTAAAGGCATCGATGAGACCTCATCATCATTAATGTCCTTGGCATACTTTTTCACTCTTTGTCCATTGACCTTGAACTTGTTTCCATTAGGTGCTTGGAGCTCAATAGCTCCACAAGGCAAGACTTAAGATACTTTGTATGGTCCCGACCACTTCAACTTGAGCTTCCCGAGAAAGAACTTTAACCTTGAGTTGTAGAGCAAAACATCATCTCCTACCTCAAAAGTTCTACTCAAAATATGATTGCCATGCCATCTCTTAGTTCTTTCCTCGTAGATTCGAGCATTCTCATTAGCATCCATTCTAAGCTCCTCAAGGTCATTCAATTCAAGAAGTCTCCGCGTACCGGCTTTTTTCAATTTCATATTCAAGGTCTTGATTGCCTAATAGGCTTTGTGTTCCAATTCAACTAGAAGGTGGCATGGTTTTCCAAAGATGAGCTTGAATGGAGTGGTACCTATAAGAGCTTTAAAAGTAGTCATATATGCTCCCAAATCATCATCTAACTTATCAGCCAGATCCTTCCTTGACTTGTTGACCGTCTTCTCGAGAATTAGCTTCAACTCTCGATTAGCTAACTCCACTTAACCATTTAGTTGAGGGTGGTAAGGGGTAGTTATCTTGTGAGTTACTTCATTCTTTAAGAGGGAAGAAATAACATTGTTGTAAAACTGTGTCCCTTCATCCGATATGATTGCTCTAGGAGTGCCAAAATGGGTGAAAATGTACTTTTTGAGAAACTTCTTTACTACCGTTACATCATTAGTTGGAGTAGCAATTGCTTCAACCTATTTACTCACATAGTCAACACAAACAAGTATATACTTGTTCCTAAAAGTGCTAGGAAATGGTCCTATGAAATCGATGCCCCAAACATCAAATACTTCAACCTCCAAGATAGGATTTTGTGGCATCTCATTTCTTTTCCCAATGTTCCCAACTCTTTGGCAAGCATCACACTTCATCACATAGTCTCTTGCATATTTAAATAGAGTAGGCCAAAATAATCCACATTGAAGTACTTTAGCGACTGTCTTGATTGTACCAAAGTGACCACCATATGGTGAAGAATGGCAATGATGTAGGATGTATTGAGTTTCATCATCTGGCACACATCTCCTAACAATACCATCAGGGCAAGCCTTGAAACGGAATGCCTCATCCTAAAAGTAATGCCTTGCATCTCTCGAGAACTTTCGCCTTTAACTATAGCCAATCTCTATGAGTAAAACACCACATGTTAAGTAATTTATGAAGTCTGCAAACCAAGGCACAGCGTTAGGGGATGCATAAGCTAGTAACAAAGATTCACCCGGTAAGTCATCATTGATAGACAATTCTTAAGAAAGAAAATCCTCCATGCCTTCAAGTCTTGAAAAGTGATCGTCTTCCACACTCTCCACTCCTTTCTTGTCTTAGATCTCCATATCAAACTCTTGGAGAAGTAGCACCCATCTAATAAGCCATGACTTTGCATCCTTCTTTGTCATGAGGTATCTAATGACGGCATGGTCTGTCAAAACCACCACTTTGGACCCCACAATGTAGGTCCGTAACTTGTCCAATGCATATACCACTGTAAGAAGCTCCTTCTCTATTGATGTGTAGTTGATTTAAGCTTCATCCATTAGTCTACTTGCATAGTACACTACATGTGGTTTTCCGTCCTTCCCTTGTCCAAGAACAGCCTTAATTGCATAGTCACTTGCATTTGTCATCAACTCGGACAGAAGATTCCAATCCGGTGGTTGAACAATAAGGGCTGAAATCAAAGCTTGCTTTATCCTGTTAAAAGCATCAAGACAAGCATCATCAAACACAAAGTCAGCATCTTTAGCAAGTAAATTACATAAAGGCTTAGAAATTTTAGAGAAATCTTTTATGAAACGTCAGTAGAAACCGGTGTGGCCTAGAAAATTATGGATTCCCTTCACATTCATAGGAGGTGGCATCTTTTATCACCTCCACTTAGGCCTCATCAACTTCAATGCCTCTTTCAAATATCACATGGCCAAGTACAACACCCTCTATGACCATGAAA
>CANYLF012169851.1:0-12163 GCA_948193215.1 Bocquillonia castaneifolia
GGATTTTAAGCTAATTTACTAGTATTATGTAGTATTTATTTATATAAGTATGTGGTAAAAATTTGAGTTTAATTCGAGTCATGAATAAATAGTAATTTACTTTTTGGACTAAACTAAAAATAATAAAACTTTGTTATATATACCTCCTTATCTGCTAGGACCCAATTGCACCAAAAACTTAAAAATTAATATCCATAATAGTACCTAGAACTTCTCCCAAAAATCATTGTAGATCCCCCACCATCTCCGGCTCCGATCACCGGATTTTGGCCTCCATTTTAGACGCTCCACATACCAAATTAAAGATCTTGACCCAACGAACCCATTCGTACTAAAAAACCCCTTAAACTGTCCCCTATTACCAAAGTAACGAGCTTCGAAAATCTCGTTAGAATCGGCCACTGCGGAACCACCACCTCCGGCCATTAAACACTCAAATTGACACCAAATTCGAGCTCAGCGACCCCTACAACCCCATGAAACACCTAAGCACGATATGAACGATGGTTGTGGACGGCGGTTTGGAGCTCGTCAGAATTTCAGGCTGGCGAACTGTTTCTTCTTTGATCCACCATTTTTGGTGGCTGGAGAGGTGCATGAAGGTTGCTGGGGGGCTCCTGGGTGTTCTGCGCTGCTGCTGGGTAAGTTGGGGGTGGCCAATGGCCTCCATCAGTAGAGGAGTGTGAAGCTCACGCGCCGCCGCTGGCGGTGGCTGTGGGCCCCACTCTGTTTAGGTCCGATAATATTTTTAAAATTCCGTAAAATTATTTCGGACAACTTTTGTAAAGATCAAATAATGAAATTCTTTACGGTTTTTAAATTAAAAATTTCGGAAGTTAAAAGGCAGTCTATGGAAATTCCGAAACGTGTTAAAAATCAAAGAATTATACACTTTAAATAGATTGTTTAGGTGATAGATAGATGAAAATAGGTTAAATATTAATTGTTAACAATTTATATGTAATTGATTTAATTATTAAGCGGTGAATGTTGAATGTCTATATTTTGAAGGAAATTAATAATAATCGATTAAATATGAAGTAAGTAAGAATTTTAAATATTAAAAGTAAATTGATAAATAAATATAAGATTTGATTATATTAGACTTAGATATAAATATCATATACATGAGAGAATTGGCTATCAAATTTATAATAAATAATTATATATATGGTTAATTATATATATATATATATATATATATATATATATACACTAATGAAAACTGATATATAATTATATAATCAAGTTGGATGGTAATGATAATTAATTTAATAGGAATCTTTGGTAATAAAAGTAATATAATAATAATAGCAATAATGATAGTGAAAATAATAATGATGTTAATAGTAATAGTTTTCATGAATATGTTTAATATATATATATATATATATATATATATATATATACACACACACACTAGTTAGTAAATATGTTTATAAGTGGACATGTTTATATATACATATATATAGATGTCTCGATATATATAGTGTAATTAAAATAAATTAAATTATGATATGCTTGTATAAGGGAGCAGGTAATATATTAATTATGTTTTATAATGAACTAAGTTAACATAATATTTAATATGGTATAACCAGAACATTGATTATGGTTGTGAGAATGGTTGAGACTTTTAATAAGTTTAATTATATATAAATAAAATGGTGTGATAAATTAAATATATAATAATTATTGTGGTAGTGAATTTAACAATCGGATTAATTAATCGTATAATAGGACTAAATAGACCGTTTACTGAATAACGAGCTTGAGGACTATTATGTACTTAAATTAAGTATAAATCGATAGATAAAATGGTGCGATAAGTTTAATATGAAAATAGATATATAACTTTACCTGTTAAATGCTATGTTGTCTGTGTGAATAAATCCGGGTAATCTTGGTAGGCCCGGTATGTGTTGTGAAATAGAAGTGTGTTTTCTATGCAGGGGGGCTCCATTTTGGTGGAGAGATATCTGTTTTACAGAGGAGATGCTACCAAATTTTCAGTAGAATTTTTTCGTAAAACGTGATATCGGGTTTAGACAAAAATATAGTAGAACTCAATAAATTAATAGGGATGGAATAGATGGTTAGAAATCTTTCAATAGAAATCTAGAGTCCATTATGAATCAATTAGATATCAATTGAGTTTGTAGACCTCTAGAATTCCAGGAATTCGTGTGTTTAAAGTCTGTTTCTAAATTCTATTATTATTTGTATTCTTTAGAGAGTTCTCGAGGCCAAGGCAGGCCCAGTGACGCAGGAGCGCGTGGAGGCGCACATTCGAATCTGTGAGTTAATAATATATGTATATTATGCATGTTAGAATTCTGTGTGCTTTTATATATTTGATTGTGATATTCATTGGTATTATTATTAGTTAAGTATATATATATATATAAATATTTATTTATTTACATATATTATGAAAGTGTTATGTGAATGCGCTGGATCATGGTGATTATGATATGATTGTGTTTGTGAACGATTGGTGGATAGTTGTGGGACGAGCTACCTGGTGGGTGTCACCAGGCTGTGTGCATATTGGAGTCAGGTATGTTTACTAATTTGAGTTGAAGGACGAGGCTTGCTCGTGAGACGCTCCGGGCTCCATTCCTATTTAGTTTTATTATTATGATTATTTATGGTGGCGTACTCGTGAGATGCTCCGGGTGACCGTAAGTGTTTAATTAAGATATGGGGCTTGCTCGTAAAATGCTCCGGGCGCCAGACGATAAATATTATGAAAAACCAAAAGGGGGTGAATTGGTGCCGAATTAGAAATTTTAGAGAGAATGGAGATGAAGTAGAATGAACACACAAGGATTTTATAGTGGTTCAGACCCAACTTGTCCTACATCCACTCTCCCAAATACATAATTTGAGGTTCCACTATCCACCAAGGATAACAAGAAGATTTACAAGGCTATCTCCAACCTTTACAATGAGTTTTACCCAATGCTCACTCACAAACCCTAGTGTTTTTAAGAGGCTAACACCAAACCTTTACAATGAAGATTTCAATAGGCTATCTTCAACCTTTACAAAGAGAATTCTAAGGCTCTCTCCAAACCTAGCCCTAGTGTTTCCCAACTCACAAAGAATTGACACTAGTACAATGGATAACTAATTCACTCAACCTAAGCAACAAATGCTCTAGAGTTCTAGCTACCCAAAACTAAACAACCAAATAATTACAAATGATTGAAAAATAATTTTATAAGAGTTTGGCTATCAAAGAAATTAATGTTCTTTCTTGAAGAAGATTTATGATGGGTATTTATAGCCAAAATACCCAAAAATAGCTGTTAGACACAACCCTAAAGGTGTGTCTAACGTTTAGTTACTTTTGCATTAAATGCACTGAAAACTATCAAATTGCGGTCCTGGTTCCATCAGTCACAGGCGCGATCTGTCCAACGGCTAGTTTTTCTGAGACTCCATTGAATGTCGCGGGGGATGAAAACACTGGGTAGAGGATTCCTTTGAGATCGGCTCTCCGTTTGATCAAACTACAGGAGTGATTCTCTAACCACGGGCATAAAATCATCGGGTAGAGAATGCCTTTGAGAGCGGCTCTCTTTTTTTATCAAACCGCAGGATCGATTCTCCAACCACTGGTGAAAAATCACAGCGTAGAGAATGCCTTTGAGGATGCGGCTAGATTCCTTTTGATGAGTGGCTTGATTTCCTTTTGAGGAGTGGCTTCTATTTGATCAAATTATGGGGGTGATTTAGTCCATCGCGGGCGCGACCTCGAACCTTCAGAAAGGAGCTCTCTGTTTTTCAAATCGCGAGTGTGATTTGGTTATGTCGCGGACGCGGTTCTAAGTGTATAGAAGCCTTCTAAGTTTTCACCAAAAAGTCTAGGCGCGATTTCCTTTTCACGGGTGCGCTTTATCGCTGGTCTCGGGGGCGATCTCCTCATTGCGGGTGTGGTATATTGCTGCGGGCGCGGATCCCCTTGTCAGGGGCGCGATTTGCAGGAGTCATTCAAAACTAGTTTAGTTGAAACCTACACACTTGGGAACTTTGTTAGATAAAGATAAAGGGTTGTTAAACTCAAAATAAGATGGATTGGTGCCACTAAAGCCAACAGATAACATTTGATTCTCCTCTCTGATTTGGATGCTCATTCTCAACTCTACGATTTGATTCTAGATAAGATATCTTTATGGGTTCCGGTCTATAATCTTCCAATGAATTAGGGAAATAAGGAGGTGATGTTGAAGGTGGGGGTAAAGATAGGGGAGGTACAGGAGGTGAAATTGGAAGATATAAGGGGCTGGAAACAATACATAAAAGTTAGTGTTATTTTGATGTCAATAAACCACTAATGAGAGGATCGATCATAATTTATGGAAAAGGAGAAAAGGTGTTGGTCTCTTTTAAATATGAAAAAATTCCTAACTTTTGTTACTAGTGTGGCATGCTGGATCATTATGAATTGAATTGCGAGCTTAGGCCGGAAGAGAATGTGGTGTCGGATTAGCCTTATGGACCTTCTCTTAGAGCTTCCCTTTTTGTAAAGAAACTAATGCATAGAGATGTAAGTTCATACCAACCTCGAGTTCTTTTCCTTAATGATAATCCGGCCAGAGTGGAGGAAGAAAGGGAGGCATAGGTGACTTAGAGGGAACGGGAGAGTCATCAAGAGATGGGCTCAGGTGATACAATTATAATCAAGAAGGGATGGGGTCTGATGCAGGTATGAACATGCAAGTTACGAGTAGATTGGAGACACTTATGGGAGCCATGAAGGAAGAGCCAAAAAGGGATATTGGTGGTGGATATAAACTAGGTGTGGAATATGGGGAACTGATGGGGACAAAATCTGATCACGAGACTCATAGGGTGAAAGAGGTTGGGCTAAATTCTTCTGGTCAGGGGAGTAAAGCTTCTAGTAAGTGGAAAAGAATGGCGAAAGGAAATGCAACAAAGGGGATAGGGCTAGAAAAGGAAGACAAGGTAGATGAGAATAGCAAGAGGAAGATGAATATGATGATGGTTTCAGATCGTTTTGGTTTCCAATTACGATTGGATTCCCCCAAAAACATTATCAGGGAATGGAGGTTGACAATATTCTCAGGACAGACTTTATACGCAGCTCCGTCTGGAGCCATGAGGACCCTTAGCTAGAAACTTTGGGGGTTGGCAACCCTAGATGGTTCGTTCTCTATGCCACTGGGTGCGATCTTATAATCCATATATTTTATTTTTAATGGAAACAAAATTATGTAATTATGAGTTTAGTTGAATAAAAAAAATATTTTTGGAGTACAATATTTTGTAGTTGATAGTAGTGGTTGAGTTGGTGGATTGTGCTTAGCTTGGAAAAAGCTTTTGGATATTTTTTTATTTCTTTTTTCTAGCAATCATATTGATTTTATAGTAGGGAGATTAAATGATGACCATCGCTGGAGAGGAACCGGTGTTTACGATTTTCCAAATCAACAAGATTGGACTCGAACTTGGAAGATCATACGTGAATTGGCAACAAAGTCATCTGACCCATGGCTTATCTTTTATGATTTTAATGATATTCTTCAAGTGAGGGAAAAAAAGGAGGAAGGGTTAGAGATGTTAATTCTTTGAACGAGTTTAGAGAGCTGGTGGATGATATCGGATTGGTTGATTTTGGGATTTACAGGCTACAAATTTACTTGGGATAATTGTCGAATGGGGATTGACAAAATTCAAGTAAGATTAAACAGATTTTTGGCTTCTAATGCATGGTGTTCCTTGGAGCCTTTGGCCTTGGTTTCCCACTTACCAAGGCTTTCCTCCGATCATTGCCCCATCTTGTTGGACATGTTGGGAATGCAAAGGAAAACAATTAATAGAGAAAATATTTCATTTTGAGGCTGTCTGGATTCGTGATGAAGGGTGTGGAGATGTGGTTCAAAAATTGTGGCAGAATAGTGGTTTGTTCTTTGGTAATATTAGATCTCAGTTGGAAGTTTATGCTAATGATTTATTAGAGTCGAGTAAATCCACCTTTGGGGCCTCCAAAAGAGAGATGAAAAGGAAGTGCAGAAGTTGGAGATACTTAAATGTCAACAACAATCCCCTCAAGTCTGCAATCAGCTTAATGCAACAAAAGGAAGTTAATGAAATGCTGCTTAAAGATGAAATTAAGTGGAGACAAAGATCTAGGGTGGTATGGTTGAAGGAGGTTGATTGTAATACAAAGCTTTTTCACAGGAAAGCCTTAGAAAGGCAAAAAATAAATAAAATCAAAGCCTTAAAAGATGAGAGGGGGGTCGCACATTTAGGTATGGAGAAGGTTGGGGCTGTTGTTTTTTATTATTACACTAAGCTGTTTACCTCTACAAACCTGACAGATGTAGAGGAGGTGGTTGAATCGGTTGACAGTTGCCTAGATCAAGATGCCATTGATTTCTTATGTTTGCCATTTAATGGGGAGGAAGTTAAGAGAGCTTTAAAACAGATGCACCCAATGAATGCACCAGGCCTAGACGGTGTGCCAGCTTTGTTTTACACCACCTTTTGGGAGACAATAAAAGGATATGTTACAGACTGTGTACTAAATTTTCTGAATCAAGGTATTATGCCTCCTACTATTAATCATACTTTTGTACCCCTGATTCCTAAAGTTAAATCTTCTGATACTATGAAAGACTTGCGACCTATTAATTTGTGTAATATTATTTACAAATTAAAGTCAAAGGTAATGGCAAATAGGCTGAAGTTGGTTTTAGGGTAGGTTATCCATGAAAGTTAGAGTGCTTTTGTTCCAGGTTGGTTAATTACCGATAATGCTATGATCGCTTTTGAGATGTTCCATTCCATGCGAAGTCGTATGAAAGGGAAGGAGGGTGTTATGGCAGCTAAATTGGATATGAGTAAAGCATATGACAGAGTGGAGTGGATGTTTAATGAAAAAAATGATGAGAAGGATGTGCTTTCCTGACCATTTTGTAAATTTGGTTACGTCATGTTTGTCCTTATGGTTTTCTAAATCCATCAAGGGGTTTGAGACAGGGTGACCCATTGTCCCCCTACCTATTTGTGATTTGTGCGGAAGGGTTTTCTTCTCATATTCGGAAGGCAATTGCTTCAAAGGCTTTACAAGGCATCAAAGTTTGTCAACGGGGACCTATGCTAAGTCATTTATTCTTCGCAGATGATAGTGTAATCTTTACAAGAGCTACATCTCAGAATTGTAATGCGCTTAAAAATATTATTAATATTTATGAGAAAGCATCGGGTCAACGAGTTAATTTTGAAAAATCTGAAATTGTTTTTAGCAATAATGCCCCCCTCAAGTTTGGGAAAAATTGCATTTTATAAATGTACAAGTTAATGCATTCAATTTTAATATTTTTCTTTTAATTTATAAAATTTATTCACTCAGTGGGTTAGTTTAATAAAGAGCAAGACTCAAAAGGCATTCTAGAAATCATTATGAATTATTTTAGCTTGGGAGATTTGAAAATATCAAAATAGAACTATTTTTTAAAAGGGGTAATTACATTTTGCCCCGTGTGTTTTACCCTAATATGCTAATTGCCCCCCTCACGTTTGAAAAATACATTTTTTACCCATTATATTTTATTTTTATTATCCTAATTGCCCCTTTTAACAATTTCAATCATTTTTTATTAAAATAAAAGTAAAAAACCATAAAAAAATATTATAAAATATACAAATTGATGCCTAAAAATATTTTTTAGTATAAATATAAATACTTTTTAATTCTAATGATAAATACATTCATTAGCATTTTTATTTATAATAAAATATATTTAGATATTAATTTGAATGTTTTTATCATTATAATATTATATTTTATTGTTAACTATGAGTTATTATTTTTAATTTAATATAAAATAATAAAAAATGATTTAAGTGTATAGAAAGGGGCAATGAGTATAATAAAAATAAAATACACGGAGTAAAAAATGTATTTTTCAAATGTGAGGAGGCAATCAGTATATTAGGGTAAAATACAGGGGCAGAACATAATTACTCCTTTCTAAAACTCTTTTGATCATGGTGATTTTTTGTATATAGCAATTTACTTGGCTATGTGTTTAGTTAGGCTCCTGTTCCCCATGTTTTCATTTTTTTGGACTACCACTTATCAAAAAAATTTATCAAATTTACTAATAATATTTTTTGAAAAAAATAATTTTTAGTATATTTTAATTTTGGGATAATTACATTTTACCCTTATATTATATCCCAACACACTGAATGCCCCCTCACATTTAAAAAATATATTTGTTACCCCTTATGTTTTATTTTTATTACACTAATTACCCCTTTAAATACAAGTTTTATCATTTTTTATTAAATAGTAAATAATAAATTATAGTTAACAATGAAATATCATATTCTAATGATAAAAACATCCAAATTAGTGCCTAAATATATTTTATTATAAATAAAAATGATAATAGAAATATTTACAATTAGAATTTAAAAGTATTTATATCTATATAAAAAAATGTTTATACACTAACTTACATATTTTTATCTTTATAATACCATATTTTAATTTTAACTGTAATTTTTTTAATTTTTTATTAATTAAAAATGATTAAAATTGTATGAAAAGGATTAGTATAATAAAAATAAAATACAGGGGGCAAAAAATATGTTTTTCAAATGTAATGGGTCATTTAGTGTATTAGGGTAAAACATAGAGGGTAAAAAGTAATTATTTCTTTAATTTTTAATGTTCAAAATTTGAAATTCTAATAAATTATGAAATATCAATATAAAAGTATTTAAAAATTTTAAGGTGTTTTTATATAAATTTTTTTAACAATTGAAGGGGTAAATAATATAATATAATTAAGAAGCTATAACCAGAGGAAAATCATAATTATTATATTTTCATGAAGTTGACTAATAATTTGCATAGCCATACCGATAGAAGGAAGTTTTTAGTTGAATTTAGCAAGATATAGAAACGAAAAAAAATGAACTTTTAAAAACATCACAGGTATAGTGTCAGTTACATTGAAAAAAACAGGAAGGAAACAATAATTATCTCTCTTTTTTGTTCTTTTTTCTAGGGTAAATTGCTCTAACCTTCTAAATTTTAGTGTATCATATAATTACTCTCATTGTATTTTCGATATTATAATATTACACATCTATATTGTAAACTCATCATACCCACCTCCCCCATACTTTTTATTTTTTAACTATCAGTCAACAATTCAACTAACTAATTTTTCAAAATTAAAGTGCAATTTTATCTATAAAATTCACCTATATTCAAATTCATGACAAAAGTTATTTAAAATTAGTCAATCTTTTTACTTAATTTAATTCTGTTATTACAATAATATGTTTTAAATAAGTTTACATTACTTTGCACTTATCAAATAAAATCTTTTTTTTTACATATTTTATAACATTACATACGAAATTAATACTTTATAAATTCCTAATAAAATAAAATAACATTCATAAATATTCTCAATATCACGAAATAAAAATATGTGAGTTTTATTTTATTTATAAAATAATATATAAATTAATAATATATATTATAAAATATGTAAAAGATTATTTTATTTAAATTAATTTTGAAATAATATGAACTCTTTTAAAACATATTATTTGCATTAATTTAGTTAAGTTAAGAAAAAAATGACTAATATTGAAAAAAATATTGTGGATGAATTTTATGAATGGCTAAAAAACACAAAATAGGCTTTTAATATAATAAATTTAAAACATAGAGGTGAAATAGTATAATATCAAAAATATATGGATAAATTTATTTACATTAAACTCAAAGGATAAATTTATTTACATTAAAACTCAAAGGTTAGGGTAGTTCACCATTTAAACTATCAAGCTTTGTGCATTAATTTATTTCAATTCAAATTGAATAGTTGTACAATAAGAAAGGAAAATAATAAGGTATAATTATTTATCTTATCCTGAAAAAAAAATAAAAATAAGAAAGAGAAAATAATTTTTATTTATTTATTTTTTTCTTCAAATTGAAAGGAGAATATACAAAGTGCTCCAACATTTAAAATTATAATTGTATTTATAATACGCGTAAGGGTGCAATTATAATTTAAATTTAGTGATAATTTTCTTTTATCTTTTATATTACTTCAAATACAAGGAAATAAATAAAAAAAGAAAAATAATTTTATTTTACGAACTTATTTTCACTGCATTTTTCCAAACAAAGGCTTGGGGCCGTTCTAGATTGTTGGACCGCCACAGCGCATAGGACACAGTTGCTGGCCCCTCTCCCAGTCCCACCTATTCCTCATTTCTCCCAATCACAGTAACAAGTGGTGCATGTAGCTTTTGATACATCTTCTTTTTTTTTTTTTTTTTTGAAAGGATATATCATCTTATTATTATAGCTTCAAAAAAGAAAGCATCATTTTATCATTCATCAAAGATTCTTTACTCGTTTCTATTCAGAAAGAAAAAATAGTGTACTCAAATGAAGAAATTAGTAGAGCTTGTTTTCATCCCTGCACCTGGCGTTGGCCACCTTGTTCCAGCAATGGAGTTGGCAAGGCTCATAGTTAACCGCTATGAACAAATTTCCTTCACTATTTTGGTCATGATACTTCCTTCATTTGGTGCCAAGATTACCAATTATATTTCATCTGCAACTACCTCCTTTCTATCTGACCGTATCAACATCATCACTCTCCCTTCTCACAATGACCCACCAAAAGGTCCTACGAACTTCCTTCAATCCTTCATTGAAAGCCAGAAAATCCATGTCAGAGATGCTGTTTCCGAGCTCGTAACTCAGTCCGAGTCAAGTTCTCGAGAACTTGCTGGCTTCATTGTTGGCATGTTTTGTACTCCAATGATTGATGTAGCTAATGAATTTGGTCTTGTTTCTTATGTTTTCTATCCTTCAAGTGCTGGAGCTCTTGGTTTAATGCTTTATTTGCAAGCTCTTAATGATGACCAGAATTTTGATATTACTGAGTTCAAAGACTCTGATACTGAGTTGATCATGCCGTGTTTCCATAACCCAGTTCCTGTTAAGGTCTTCCCTTCTGTTGTCTTCAACAAGGATTGGCATTCTGTTTTCTATGGTAATGCAGGGAGGTATAGAGAGACCAAGGGTATTTTGGTTAATTCGTTCATGGAGCTTGAATCCCATGCTATCAACTCCATATCTCTACCTGTGTACCCTGTGGGGCCTGTAGTGAATCACAGAAGTGATGGCCATGATGTTAATATGAATTCATCAAGTGGGCCTCACAAAAAAGATGAAATCATGGCATGGCTTGATGATCAGCCTCCATTGTCTGTAGTTTTCCTATGCTTTGGGAGCATGGGAAGTTTATGTAAGGATCAAGTGGAAGAGATTGCCTGTGCATTAGATCACACTGGTTACAGGTTCTTGTGGTCCCTACGCCAGCCTCCTCCAAAGGATAAGATGGAATTTCCAACAGAATATACAAACCCTGAAATTGTCCTGCCTGAAGGGTTCTTAGATCGAACGGCTCAAATTGGAAAGGTTGTAGGTTGGGCTCCACAAGTGGCCATCCTGGCCCACCCATCAATCGGTGGCTTTGTCTCACATTGTGGATGGAATTCTATCCTAGAAAGTATATGGTATGGTGTTCCAATTGCCACGTGGCCATTATTTTCAGAGCAACAATTGAATGCTTTTGAGCTCATAGTTGAATTAGGATTAGCGGTTGAGATTAAAATGGATTATAGAAAGGATCATTTTGGAAATGAAAATGAAATGGTTGTGAGCAGTGATGACATAGAGAGAGGGATAAGATGTGTTATGGAACAAGATAGTGATGTGAGAAAAATGGTTAAGGAGATTAGTGAAAAGAGCAAGATAGCCTTGATGAATGGTGGATCTTCTTACGCTTTTATAGACCGCTTGATTACAGATATAGTGAACAATGTATGAAAAAAAAAATTGTGTTTTAGTGCTTATTTTAAATTTGGATTTGTAGAAGAATTTGGATGATATTGTAATAAAAAATTGATTTCAATAAATACTTTATTAGTATAATTTTTCAATTACTTGATTTTTAAAAATAACTTGTATACAAGCTACACAAGCCTAGTTTCATATAGCAAAACCACAATGTTTTTAAATCTAAAACACTAAAAACTTGATTTTGAACATATTTAAATTCAATCAAATTTTTTAATATAT
>CANYLF012170184.1:0-11573 GCA_948193215.1 Bocquillonia castaneifolia
AAGAGAAATTTCGAATGGGGGTTTTCTTCTTTTCTTAGTAGCGGATCTGTCGGCTTCACCTCCTCTTCTTCTCTTGAGGCAACGGCAAAGTGATAATAATTCTGTGAGGAATGGTTTGATTAGTAATAGTAACAGAAATAGAAGAGATCTGGTTTTTGTAAAACTAAAATTAAAATGACATCGTCGCAGAGCATTGGAGGATCATCGAGGTGCGGTAAGGTATTAGGTCCTTCCCTCGACAAAATCGTTAAAAATGCTGCTTGGCGTAAGCATTCCCATCTCGTTTCATCCTGCAAATCTGCTCTCGATAAGCTCCAATCTCTTTCTGATTCTGATGATATTTCCCCTCTCTCCGGCGTCTCCCTCTCCGACTCCGATTTCCTCCTCAACCCCTTGATTCTTGCTCTCCACTCTTCCTATCCTAAAGTTGTCGAGCCTGCTCTCGATTGTGCTTTTAAACTCTTCTCTTTAGGCCTTCTCAATGGCGAAATTACCACTGATAACCCTCTTCTCTTCAAGATCATCGATGCTGTTTGTAAGCTCTGCGGTATTGGTGATGAATCTATTGAGCTTGCCGTTCTTAGGGTTTTGCTTTCTGCTGTTAGATCTCCTTGTGTTTTGATTCGCGGTGATTGTTTGGTTTATCTTGTTAGGACTTGTTATAATGTTTATCTTGGTGGTGTTACTGGTACTAATCAGATCTGTGCTAAGTCTGTTCTTGCTCAGATTATGCTCATTGTTTTCACCCGCGTCGAGGATGATTCTTTAGATGTTGATCTCTCTCTTAAGATTGTTAATGTTAATGTTTTGTTGGAGTTTACTGATAAATCTTTGAATGAAGGCAGTTCTATTCATTTTTGTCAGAATTTTCTTCATGAGGTTATGTCTTCTGAGGCTGTTCCTCTCCATTCCAATCCTATTTTATTGCACCATGATGATGATAAGAATAATAATGTGCCCATTGGTGATGGCGATTTGGGCAACGGAGATGCTAATAATGATGCTTCTACTTGGGGTAGTAAGATTAGAGACGATGGTTTCCTTCTTTTTAGAAACATTTGCAAATTGTCTATGAAGTACTCTTCTCAGGAGAATGCTGATGATCATATTCTTCTCCGAGGCAAAATTTTGTCTCTTGAGCTGCTTAAGGTCATCATGGACAACGGGGGTCCCATTTGGCTTAATAATGAAAGGCAAGCACTCGTTTTTGCATTTTCTTTCTACAAAAACTCTAGTTGTCATTTGCTCTATGATATATTCTTCTATTATATGCATTACCACATTCCCCGTTGAATGCTGATATATTTGATGATTTCAAATCTTTTCATATAGTTTAGGTGGTGGCCTTTTCTGCTTATTTTGTTTTTGTGGCTGAAATTTAATTTGACTTATTGGACAAATAAGTTAACCAGACATTCTATCCTGAAATACAATGTATACAGAATCATGCCAGACTCATAGTTATAAGTAGGACTTAGCTAAATTCTTTTCTTAGGGAAAGACATGATATGACTGTCACTAGGAGTTTTATCATCCAAAATTTATGAGATTTTGCTTGAGGGTCCTTTTGTGAGTTATTGAAATGTTCTTGCCACTATACAACACAATTGAAATTATAACGCTCTTTCTTCCATCTTTTTTATAGGTTGGCTATTTGACACATCTTCCTCACTCATCTTGTGTTTCAAGTCGCATTTCTCATCTTGCATGCTGTTTTTTTCCCTTTCCATTTTAGTTAGTTTTGTAGAGGAACTGCTGCTAAGAATAAAAAAAAAATTTGTTAGTTTAGGTCATCTTTTTCTGTCCTGTTTATCCAAAAAAGAAAATCAGGAGGATGAAATGTTTCCACTACTTTATTTATTTTGTACACTGTATATGTCGTCACGAGAGAGTTTACTAAATTCTTTCTCTCCCCTTTTTTAATATTTATTTGTTAATTTTCGTAAAGCCTGCAGAATGTAATATTTGTTCAACATGGTGCAGGTTTCTCAATGCTGTCAAGCAATATCTCTGCTTATCATTGTTAAAGAATAGTGCATTATCAGTCATGGCTATTTTTCAGCTTCAGTGTTCTATCTTTATGATCTTGTTATCAAAATTCAGATCAGGATTAAAGGAGGAAATTGGAGTATTCTTTCCTATGCTCATACTCAGGGTGCTTGAGAATGTGAACCAACCTAGTTTCTTACAAAAAATGATTGTTCTGAATTTCTTGGAGAAGATCTCTCAGGATTCACAGATTAGTATTGATGTTTTTGTCAATTATGACTGTGATTTAGAAGCCCCAAACATATATGAAAGGTGCTGTTCTTTTTGTTATTCATCTTCTTGTTCTACTTTATTTTAGATAATTTTATTAGTTATTGATTCCATTTATACAATGATTTTATATTTGTATGCATATAGTCAATGTGTGACAGATCTTTTCTGATTTGATAATCACAAGACTTGAGATCTCTGATTGAAGTGTCTTGCACTGTAGCTTTTGTGTAGAAATTTTAGGCCTCATTTGGTTTGAGGTGTGCATGTTCACTTCCCTGCAAGTTACATCCTGAGATGTTAGTGTGTTAGTAATTTATACTTTTTAAGATTTCTGGTTTAAAAACTTCTCTTAGAAATGCCGTCTTTTGTTTAAATTCTGAACAATGTTCTTTGACTTGCTGTAGTTCTTTTTTTGAAAGAAAAAAATGGTTAAATGGTACTCAGAAACATTAAAAGTAAAAAATAAGCACCGATTCTCATTATCATTAAGTACGCTTTTTTTTCCCCATGAGAGTTAAAGTTGCCTTCAATCACTTGCTGTTCATCCATTCCACTCAGAGTTGGTCCCATCTTTTTAATAATTCTAAATGAGTAATTTTGAACTTAAATTTCCTGTATCTACTGCTTTCCAAAACAGTTGATCAACATGGAGACAAGCTACATGCAATTTGGGATTAGAGCACAAGTTGATCTAGATTGTAGCTTCTGATTTTTCAAAACCTAATCACATAAGCTTAAAGTGAAAAGAACCAACCTTATAAGTAAAAAAACTAGAACGAAAAAAATTATATACATCACGCTATGGCACAAATCTCTTAGGTTCCTAATACCCATGTATAACCACTCCTTAAAGTCATGATTCTAGGTTTCCTTGAGGAATAGACCATGCTTACTATGTTTATTTAACAAACATGTCACACAAGCATTTAACTAAATTTAGTCTAAACAAATATACACTACTGAAATATACTTGTAGTGTTCAATCCATGTACTTTTAGCTGGTTTAAAAAGGAAAATGGAAGGAGAAGCAACTTAATATGTGCATTTGTGTTTCATCCTGCAGAATCAACCTACAAAGTGAAACAGAAAAATGTTGAATTTTAATGGGCATTGCGAGCCCAACTAACTAGCTCCTATAATTCTGCGTTTGAGAAAATGACTAGATTTCCTTGGAAGATCACTTTTGGGGCTGATTGTGTGTAGCCTCTAATGAAATGTTTTACATGTGGGAAAGAGAGTGCAACTAAAGATACTCAGCTTGAGATCATTAGAGGGTTGGCATCTATTCATATTGGATTGTTAAGCCTTCTATATAGTGATCAAACTAATTTGGTGGATTATACATTGTTGTTGCATTCATTTTATTTATTTATTTATTTATTTTGGTAAGAACCCTTTTTATTTATTACTGTTGATTTGTCTTTACGGTGTTGTGTTTAAAAAAAAATGTATTAAATCCCTTATAATTCCATCAGATACTTGCAGGATTGTCAATGGCCTTCTTAAAACTGCTCTTGGGCCGCCTCCTGGTTCAACCACTACATTGTCCTCTGCTCAGGATAATACTTTCCGGCATGAATCTGTGAAGTGTTTGGTTGGTATTATCAGATCAATGGGTTCTTGGATGGATCAACAGTTAAGAGTCGGAGAGTCCCATGTGCCTAAGAGCTCTAATGTTGATGCTTCAACAGAGAATCATTTAAATCTGAGTGGAGATGATGGGAGTAGTGCTGACTATGATTTACATTCAGAAGGGAACTCTGAAACATCAGATGCAGCCAGCTTTGAACAGCGCCGGGCTTATAAAATTGAACTCCAGGTAATCACTGTTTGACTTGTATGATGACTAGCCATTTTATATAAGACTTGGTAGTAATCTGGTTTCAGGATACTGTTTTGAGCATCATTGTACTTTGTTGTCTCACTAGTGTAGCTCCTGTTCCATCAAACTTTTTGACTTTCTATTAGATTTATAATCTTCTCCTTTTTACTTGAAATGATGATTGCCTCATCTTTAATTGACAAGTTTACTGGGTTGCATCCAGAAAGGCATCTCTTTGTTTAACCGGAAACCTGCCAAGGGTGTTGAGTTTCTGATAAGCACCAAAAAAATCGGTGGTTCGCCAGAAGAAGTTGCTGCTTTCCTGAAAAATACCATTGGACTAAATGAAACCATGATTGGTGACTATTTGGGTGAAAGAGATGACTTTTGTTTGAGAGTTATGCATTCTTATGTAGATTCATTCAATTTTAAAGGGATGGATTTCGGTGAAGCAATAAGGTTTTTCCTACGGGGCTTCAGGTTACCTGGAGAAGCTCAGAAAATTGACCGCATCATGGAGAAGTTCGCAGAACGCTATTGCAAATGCAATCCTAACTCATTTACGAGTGCAGACACAGCCTATGTCCTAGCATACTCTGTGATATTGCTCAACACAGATGCCCATAACAACATGGTGAAAGATAAGGTTTGCTTGCAGAACCTCATTCCATTTATCATTGGACACACTATCATGACTAGTGAGCTTTGGCCTTTTCTTCCCTTGATGGATATTTTCTTTCTTAATCAATTGTTTCTTTATAGAAAATTTTCACTTTTCTTAATCTGTTTGTTGTAATTGACACTGTGCATATTCAGTAATACTGAATATTCATTCCTAGATCTGGTCTTAATGATTTTCTTGTACTTATTTAGTCAAATGCTGATTTATTATCTCACAGTAGTATTTGATTAAAGTCTTAAATATTTATTATAAACTTATAGTTTTAAGAGAGGTTCTAATGATCTGAAACATGCATTTAAATTTATGTCAGTTTTCCCTCCCTCATCTAATTTATTAATCAAGATTTAATAGAAGATTGCATATATGCACACATAAAAATGTGATTGGATTTTTCTAACAATTCTACATTGGATCCATCCAGATGACTAAGGCTGATTTCTTACGGAACAACCGTGGAATAGATGATGGGAAAGATTTACCTGAAGAGCATCTTGGTACCCTGTATGACAACATTGTGAAAAATGAAATTAAAATGAATGCTGATTCTGCTGCACCTCAAAGCAAGCAGGGAAATAGTTTAAATAAACTATTAGGTTTGGATGGTATACTAAATTTAGTCACTGGGAAACAGATTGAAGAAAAGCCATTAGGTGCAAATGGACTCCTCATAAAGCGCATCCAAGAACAGTTTAAGGCAAAGTCAGGAAAATCGGAGTAAGTTTTTGCTGTGTGTTCATAGTTTTGTACAACTTGTTGGGCATTCATTGAGGAGGGCATCCTTCTTTCAGAATGGAATATTTTGTTAAGTTCAGTTTTTTTTTCTTCCCAAACGTGAGATTGAGATGCCGACTTGGAGGTGTAAGACTGGCCATGAATCTCTTTAGTATGTTTCTTTCTGTATGAGTTATGACTGTATAAGTGCATGGTGATCTTGTAGCAGATAAAGGATGGAATGAGAATTACTAATCCAAGTTGTGTCGATGGGGACAATTTTCATCTAGCATTTCATCATTTGTCAATGATGCTCTTTTTTTGGGGTCTTTCATCTTGCATCTGAAGTAACATTCGATTGTGGTGTTGCAGGTCTGTGTATCATGTTGTTACAGATGCAGCAATTTTGAGGTTTATGGTCGAGGTCTGCTGGGGTCCAATGTTGGCTGCATTTAGCATGACACTTGACCAGAGTGATGATAAGCTTGCCACTTCTCAGTGCTTACAGGGTTTCCGATATGCTGTGCATGTTACTGCAGTAATGGGAATGCAGACCCAAAGAGATGCTTTTGTAACGTCAATAGCAAAGTTTACTTACCTTCATAATGCAGCAGATATGAAGCAAAAAAATGTTGATGCTGTGAAGGTAGTCATATATTTAGCATATTGTCATTGTAGGGGCTGAAAAGGAAAAGATTCTTGTCCCTACTTCATATAGCAATAATATTCTTATAATTCCCATCAACTCATTCTAAGACCACAGTAACTGTCCATTAGAGTTCATTACTGTTGTATTTGAATGGAAAAGTTTAAAAGCGGGAGGGAGATTTGAGATTGATGATACTCATAACCATTGTTTTATTAGATACATGAATATGCCGCAACCTTCTTTGAGAGTGGGAAATGCCTGTAAAATGTTATTTCAAATCCACATTTATGAATGTAATTAAATAAATATTAAAAGAATAAATTAACTGTAATTTTTGAAGTAATATCATTTTTTTTTAATTCTTCTAATGAAACGGTAGAATGTATGTGCCATGCTTCTGGTATTTTGGATTTCTGTTGTGCTATTTGTGTTCATATCATCTTATGCAAAATATTTCACTTTCTGCAGGCTATAATATCAATTGCAATTGAGGATGGTAATAATCTTCAGGAAGCTTGGGAGCATATCTTAATGTGTCTCTCCCGTATTGAGCACCTGCAGCTGCTGGGAGAGGGTGCACCGACTGATGCATCGTTCTTGACTTCATCTAATGTTGAACCGGATGAAAGAACATTGAAGTCAATTGGCTACCCCTCTCTAAAGAAAAAAGGAACCCTCCAGAATCCAGCTGTAATGGCTGTTGTCCGAGGGGGTTCATATGACAGCACCACAGTTGGGGTGAATTTGCCAGGACCAGTGACCCCAGAGCAGATCAATCAATTCATATCAAATTTGAATTTGCTTGACCAGATTGGAAATTTTGAATTGAACCATGTGTTTGCCAACAGCCAGAGATTGAACAGTGAAGCAATAGTCGCATTTGTGAAAGCTCTTTGTAAAGTTTCAATGTCAGAGTTGCAGTCTCCAACAGACCCTCGCGTATTTAGTCTCACAAAAATAGTTGAAATTGCGTAAGTTTTATCTTCATATCACAAGTTTACTAAATATATCTCATATATCAAAACTGCCAATGCCAGGTGGATGTGCTACTTGAAAAAAAAAGAAATCTTTATATGTTTTTATTATTCCTGTCAAAAAGACTCGTCTTTTTCAAATTTCTTGACTTGTTAAAGGAGTTTTTTGGGAATTTATATTTTCTTTTCTTTCTTCTAACATCTCAAGGGAAAGGTGAAGATGGATATCTTTCTAAAATTTTGATAAAATTCTCCATTTATTGCCATGCAAATAATGTTTGAAATGAAACGAGTAGGGGTGTTTCGCTAATCCCATGGTGGTTTTTCACAGACATTACAATATGAATCGGATCAGATTGGTCTGGTCTCGTATATGGAACGTCCTGTCAGATTTTTTCGTGTCAGTTGGACTGTCGGAAAACCTATCTGTTGCAATTTTTGTGATGGATTCACTGCGACAACTTGCTATGAAATTCTTAGAGCGTGAAGAACTGGCAAATTATAATTTCCAGAATGAGTTTCTCAGGCCATTTGCAATTGTCATGCAGAAAAGCAGCTCTGCAGAGATTAGGGAATTAATTGTTCGATGCATTTCACAGATGGTTCTCAGTCGTGTTAACAATGTGAAATCTGGGTGGAAAAGTGTTTTATTGGTATGTTGATATATTCTAGTTCTTCATTAATCTTTTCTGTGATGCAAAGTTTGAACTTGAGTCATAGATACTGAAATTTTTGTCGGAAATTTTAATCTATATCCACCTGAAAATGCAAGGAGAAAGATTGGTTTGATTTCTACTGTATTATTAAGGATCCTGGTTGAGTATGCATTTTTGAAAACATTTTTTAGTGAAGGATGTCAATTTTCCTTAATCTTATGGGTTAGTGATATGAGTGTGCAACATATGTGCCTGGTAGTGTTCTATGTTGCCAATATCTTATATATAAAATTTCTTGCACTCCCTCTTCCCATTGGCAATGGTGTTTGTTTTCTCTAGTTAATTGATAATGTGATCTTGTTCTTTTTGAACATTTGAACCCTAAGCACATTTTGTACTCCTATTAGACCTGCATGCTGGTTCAGAATTGAAACTGAACCAGAACCAGAACAAAACCATTGGTTTCAAGAACCAGAATTGGAACCATAAAACTGGTTCCAAAAGCCAACATCAGGAGCCAGGTAAAGTTTTTTTTTTTTAACAAATTGTATATTATTCATTTGAAATGTAAAGTCGTAGCTGGAAAGTTTACAAAATTTTTTTTTTTTTATATATAATAGAAATGTTAAGAAATTGTATATTTGGTTAAAAAACATTTTAGAGATCCTGTTTGGAACGGAATCAAAACTAGGGGCCATCAATTCTTGTTACAAATCAGAACTGCTTCTGTGGTTTTCTGGTTTGGTTTTTCCATTAAAGGAACTGGTGCTTCTGCTTCTGGTTCTGGTTCAGGTTCAGGTTAAGTTCCAAACTGTGGCCAAGTCTAGCTCCTGTTATTCATCCCAGAATCATATTCCTCTTCCATGTCCAATTGAGGATGGAGTTGCCTTATAACTTGAAATGCCAAATCTCATGATTGTTAATAGAGTGGTATCATCTTGCCTGTGTTGGAGATGTAGGCTTGATCTGCAAATTAGAATTTCAAATTGCTTGTGTGTTTTAATAATAATTCATTTGCCAGGAAATAGTCTTTAAACTTTCTTTACACTCTAGAATATAATGCTTGATAATGACTGCATTTTATCTTTTCTCTTCTATTGATTTTGTGCTGTGTTTCCTTAGGTTTTTACAGCTGCTGCAGCTGATGAGCGTAAGAATATAGTCTTGTTGGCATTCGAGACCATGGAAAAAATAGTGCGAGAGTATTTTCCATATATAACTGAAACTGAGACGACAACTTTCACAGATTGTGTTAGATGCCTAACAACCTTCACAAGTAGCAGATTTAATAGTGATGTAAGCCTCAACGCCATTGCATTTCTTCGGTTTTGTGCAGTAAAACTTGCAGATGGAGGGCTTGTCTGGAGTGAAAAGAGCAGGGATGATGATTCATCTATTCCATCGGCAAATGAGGTTGCTTCAGATGTGCATTCCTTAAGTGATAAAGATGATCATGCATCCTATTGGCTTCCATTGCTTACAGGTAATTTTCTTCTTAGGAAGCGTGTGCTAGTTTGGATCTACTATTCCAAATAGGAGTAGGCTTAATCATTGTTCTTATTAGCTATCTAACCAGTTGAACTTGAGCTTTCTAAACAAAAAAGAAAAGAATCTTAATTTAGCAGGCTGGCTTTTCTTCTCTTCTTCGTCTTCCCCTCCTCCCTTGACACTGATGCTGCAGTCTAGGTACCTTCACAATGCTCAGTCAACTCACTGAACCTTTCCTTTCCCACCCTAATAAACTCTAATTGGATTTCCAGGCCTTTTTTTCACTCTTCTCTGTATCTCAACTCTAACACTCATCAATAAATTGATAATTGCCAAACACAAGCATCTGCTGACAGATTTATCTTTTTGTCCTGATATCCTACATCAGGCTGTTTCTCAACTTTGTTTTTGCCTTGTCATATTCATTGAATAGCTTTTCACTAAAACTTTTCGGCATGAGGGCTGATCAGTAAATTTTTCCATGAATGGCAAAACATAGGTTGGGTAAAATTTAACTGTTGTGCTTTGTTTTCAGGGTTATCACAGCTAACATCTGATCCCAGATCAGCCATTCGAAAAAGTGCGTTGGAAGTACTATTTAACATTCTCAATGATCATGGTCACCTTTTCTCACGAGCATTTTGGAATGTCATTTTCTGTTATGTTATTTTACCCATCTTCAGTAGTGTAAGTGACAAGAAAGATATTCTTATTAAAGACGGTCAGCATTTATCAACTTCAACCTCTCCACAGATGGAAGGAAGTGGATGGGATTCTGAAACTTCTTCAGTGGCAGTTCAGTGTTTAATAGATTTATTTGTCAGTTTCTTTAATACAGTGAGGTCTCATATATCAAGTGTGATTTCAGTACTGACAGGATTCATTAGAAGTCCTGTTCAGGGTCCTGCTAGCACTGGGGTTGCTGCTTTGTTGCGATTGTCTGGTGAACTAGGCAGTAGACTTTCCGAGGATGAATGGAAAGAAATCTTTCTAGCCCTAAAGGAAGCTGCTGCATCAACATTGCCAAGTTTTATGAAGGTCCTTAGAAGCATGGATGATATTCAAATGCCAGATAGCTCAGAATCTTTTGCAGACGTGGATATCACTCCTGATCGTGGTTCTACCAATGATAATCTTGATGATGACAATCTCCAAACTGCAGCATATGTGGTTTCAAGAGTAAAGAGTCACATTGCTGTGCAACTACTGCTTATTCAGGTTCTCTCTCCCTCTCTCTCTCCCTCTCTTGTGTGTGCTCTCTCTTAACACACACACAGGCATGTGTGTGCATGTACACAAAAATATTCCACCAACATGATATTAAGGAATTCTGGAGGGATACTAATGGTGTTCTCCTAAGGAGTTCAAAATTGAAACAGAGATTAAATACTGGTATGTGATTATACAAAGGGAACAGCTCAAAAGCATATCCTTCTCTTCTAATTCTCACCTCAAGTTGATGCATGTTTCTCTTTAAAGTTTGTATGGCTTTGTATGTTCTCAGTTTGACTATTAGTATTTAATTATGTCATACACTACCCATAGGGTGTTAATAATTTTGCCTCAGAAAGTTGGATTCACAAGCAGGTCTTCTTTTATTAATTTGGAAGTTGAGTCATTAAGTTCATCCTGATCAACGGGCCTCATGGGTAGTCTAAGATTGCTCCTGAGAATTGAAGTACAGGGCTCATTTTCTTTTTGTTCGCAGTTGAGAATGGAAGTTTTTTAATTCAATATTAAATTGTAAAAATAAATTGCATACATGTTAGTATGTGTGGGCATGAACTCTTTGATGTGGCAAAATGGAAACCAAATTCAACAAAATAAATAATTTAGAATTTTGGTCTAGCATCTAAATCTCAACACCTACAAGGTATTTCTGCAGTTTCCAGGAAAGCTGGAATAGTACTTTAGTGTGTTTAAATTAAAAGTCTTCTGTTTTTAAGTCTTTAGGAGTCTTCATTGGTTTAGTTTTTCCTAATTAGCATTCAATTAGTATTTTCTTAGTTTATGGTTCCTAATATAAATGATATTAGGATTAGTCGAGTCACGTTTTACCTAGAGATTTTCATTCCAGTTAAAAGAAGAGTAGATTGCTGTGAAATTTACTTAAAATCGTGTTGATTCAATTCTATTATTCTCCTTGGATGTGATTCCTAAGCCTTTAGGTGTTATTCTTAGAAGAATTCTAGCCTCTTCTCTAAATTCTCTACCATATTACAGGTCTGAAATTTCATATTTTTCTAATATCTGCAACATTTCAAGTAGAATGCTTATATTTGGCCCACATCACTCTTAAAAGATCTTTTTTTTAGGCTTTGCTATAGGG
>CANYLF012170557.1:0-11383 GCA_948193215.1 Bocquillonia castaneifolia
TGCTAGATTAGTTGATTAAATGCTTATTGAGTTGCCAGCTCACCCCTTGGCATATTTTTCAGGTTCAAAATAGAAGTTTACGTGCATTCAGTAGAAGTTCAAGTTGGCCAGTGGATAACGAGCATTTGGTGCATTTGTCTATGCATTTATATGTGTATGCATTTGGATTTTAAGTTGTTAATTGATATATAATTGTAAAAGATTTGAGTAAATATTTGAATAAAGTTGATTTTCGGATAATTGTATGTAGATGATGTTTTGTCTAAAAACATTATTGTATTTTTAGGTTTGAAAAGTTTGATATATATATTACGTGATTTTGAGTTGGTTTAAGTATGGTTTTACCGAGGTAAGCCAGAAATACTGTTTCTAAACTGTGTTTTCTGTTTAAAAATTTCGGATTGGTGATTTTTGGCTTACAACGATCGTTGCATTATTCACAACGATCGTTGCTGAATTGCAACGAGCTCGTTGCCATTTTCCCACGAGCTCGTGTACCTTACTGGATATTTGGACAATTTTCATATATTTTACAACGATCACTGTTCATTCACAAGGATCGTTGCACATTTTACAACGATCGTTGCACTATTCACAACGATCGTTGCAACCCTATTTTTAGAGAAAAATTTATTTTCGAAGGAAATTTTCAATGAAATTTTAATTTATGATTAATTACTATCATTATATATATTAATACGTATTATATGGTGTTAGATTCGGGTCGTTACACAACCCATCTAATTCCAACATCTCCCACGTTTCACATGACGGAGCACACACATTTTGTCAAGTTTCCATCTTCTTTCATATTGTTAAATAGATCTTGTGACCAGCATACACATCAAGAACTTTAATGCTACAAACTTGTTAAGGATAAAATAGCCTCTTAATCTACATCCTTTATAATTTTTGTTCGTACGCTATTACCCCGATCCCCATACCACAAACATCGCCATTTTACATTTGGATCTCATGCAACTTCTTGTTTTCACTATTATGAGTTTGTGTCATAATAGGCATGCCAGTGAACAAAAAGAACATGAATGTGATTATAATGAGAATTTTCCCTTTTGCAAATATTTAAATCATACAATCTGACTCTCTTTTCTAATGAGACTATCCAAGCTGATCTATCATGACTTTTCACGATCTCACTAAGATAGCAATCATCAGGCCATATTTCATTAAATATTTTAAAGGTACTAAGAGTAATGTCCAAGAACATTATATAGTTCATGGAAGAGTCTCGCATTAGGGAAATTAGTTGAGATCAGCCTTAGATATAAGGAATTTCCCATCTTGTGGTCACTATTAGCATACATAGTATGAAAATATGTGTTATGGTATTCATCCTTTCTTTAAAGTGCATATGTATTTAAAAATACCACCATACAAAAGAATCAGTTTAAGAAATGTTATAACATTCCCCTTTAAGGTACTTAACCAAAAAGGCTTATTTTGGCTTGAATAGAAGTTTCAATGAAGACTTCTCATAGTCTTCACCTAGATTATTATATAATCGAAATTGGAAACCCTGTTATAATAACTTGCCTGCCCAGTAGGATTTAATCTCACACCTTAATAAGGCTCATCTTATAATTTCTATAAGATGACATCGTATTATAAGCCTCTCTTGATAACATTCTTGCTTTTAAGTTTAAAACACTGCCTTATTCTAACTTTTGCCGACATATCAATAAAATTAGAGTAAACACACATGTGAGTGCGCTACTTCTCTGTTCCACATGCTCACAATAAATGTTTCACAAAACATTCATGCACAATGATATATTACTAAAAAAACCCTCAATACTCTTATTGAAAAATCATGAACATGAAGTAGGAATAAAAACAGAAACAAATTAAAAACACTACGCAGACCTATGCAATAGTGTGCCTTACATAAGTGTCTTTATCTATAGGTTTGGTCATAGGATCTGCCACCTTATTTTGCATAGTTATATATTCCCAGTTTGTTTTTCCATGTGCAATCGGGTCTTTGACATAGTGATACTTAAAGTCGATATGCTTAGTCCTATTATGGAATTTCGGATCTTTAGTGTAAGAAATCGGCAATTGACTATCATTGTAGACAGTCAATGGTTCATTTAGGGAACTGATACCTAAATGACTCACAAATCTATTAAGCTAGATTGCCTCTTGTGATGAAATTGAAAGTGCCACAAATTCAACTTCCATTGTCAACAATGCAACACAAGTTTGGTTCTTGCTACTCCAAGATATGGCACCATTGCCATACAAGAAAATAAAACCTGATGTAGACTTCATCTCATCTACACTCCAGCCCAATCAGCATCAGTGTATCCTCTCAATTATAGATTTTGACCTTGATAACATAAACTAAGGTTTATTGTACCTTTTCAGTATCCCAAGATTCTCTTAACTGCTTTCCAGTGTGCTTTGCCAGGATTGGATTGATATCTGCTTACCATCCCAACGACAAAATAGATATCAGGTCTTGTACACTACATTGCATACATCAAACTTCCAATAACATTAGCATATGGAACATTCTTCATATGTTCCACTTATTGTGGTGTTTAGGGATTGAAGACTTTTAGGGAGGTTTCTATATTTAGCAATAGGAGGACTTATGGGTTTGTAATTTTTCATATTAAATTGTTTAAGGACTTTGTTCATGTAACTCTCTTGTGAGAGAGACACGATCACTTAAAATCTCAACTCCAATAATATATGTTGTACCACCCATCTCTTTTCATTTCAAAATTGGTTGATAACCTACTTTTTATCTCATTTACAAAATCTATGTTGTTTCCAGCTATTAGTATGTCATCTATATACAAAGTGATTATGACAAAATTGTCACTAGAGCGCTTAGTATAAACACAATGGTCCTCGCTTATCATTGTAAAACTATACAAAATGATTATGTTATGAAAACGAATGTACCATTGCCTTAAAGACTATTTGATGCCATAAATTGACTTATTCAATTTGCAAACTTTTTGCTCTTTGCCTCTGTGAACAAAACCTACAGGTTATTGCATGTATATTTCTTCATCTAATTCTCCATTGAGAAAAGCAGTATCTACATCCATTTAATGTAGCTCTAGGTCTAAATTTTCACCATGGCTAGAATCAATCTAATCGATGTAAAACATACAACTGAAGAAAAAGTCTCTTCATAGTCAATTCTTTCATATTTCGTGTACCCCTTTGCTACAAGGCGGGCTTTGTACCTTTCAATACTTCCATTAGCCTTACACTTGATTTTAAGAACCACTTGTATTCCCAATAGCCTTTCATACTTGAGGGAGGTCAACAAGTTCCTAAACATTATTAAATCCCATGGATGTTATTTCCTCTTCCATTGCATTAATCCATTTATCCTTAGCCGGCCATGACATAGCTCCAATGAAATTTCTTGGCTCTTTGTCATCAAGTAAGTCAACTAAAAGGGTTTCAGTCACATCATCATTCATTCTATAACGCGATGTTGTTCTACTTTTAAATCTACGTAAATCCAAATTTTGATAAATGTATCTCACATATTCATCATGATCTGGTATACTCCTACTGAAGTCAAGTATTATACTGCCACTGGATTTCGATCATTCAGATTGTGAGAATCAAGAAACTGATTTTCTTGTTCCTCATGTAAAATTCTCCCACTCGAATTGAGAGATCCAAATTCATCCATATCTTGAGTTTCATAGAAAGTATAATCTTGACCTACATCGCCTAGCTTAGGAAATTCATTCTTTAATAATGTGACATCTCATGATTCATATTCAGTTGTGGTATCATTTTCCTGTTCACCCATAAGTATGTATCCTTTTGACACATCAAAGTACCTTATAAAAACACTCTTTCTACCTCTTGGACCTAATTTTTCATACTTGCTAGAGGTATCATGGGTGATAGCAGTATAACCCAAAGGTCGTAAATGGCATAAATCAGGTTTTCGATTATTCCACAACTCATAAGGTATGGATTCGATAGACTTAGAGGTGACACGATTAAGAACATAAGCAACTGTAAGCAAAGCATCTCCCTAAAAGGAAATTGGCAAATTTGCTTATGCCATCATCGATCTAATTATGTCAAGAAGAGTTCTATTTCTTCTTTCCACAACACCGTTTTGTTGAGGAGTGTAGGGTATGGACAATTGATGTTCGATACTTTTTTCATCACATAAAGCTTTGAATTCATCGAATATATATTCATGACTACGGTCGGTTCTCAAAGCTTTCATCTTTCTATCTATTTGATTTTCCACTAAGTTCATAAATGTCTTAAAGCAACTTAAAGCTTCAGACTTATGGGCAGTCAAATAGATATGACCATATCTCATATAGTCATCAATAGAAGTGATGAAATAATAGGCCACGTGCCTTGCCCTCACGTTCAATAGACCACATACATCAGAATGAATTAATTGCAAAAGATACTTAGCCCTTATGCCTTTTTTCGAATGGTTTTCTTGTTTGTTTTCCTTTCAGGCAATGCTCACATGTAGATAATTGGACTCTTTCTATATTACCCAATAAACCAGCCTTGGCTAATCGATTCATTCGATCTTGCCCAATATGGTTCAATCTTGCATGCCATACATTCATATCATTCTCATAACTATACAAAGTATTGAAGAAAGAAATATTGGCATTATTATTGAAACTAATATTTTCAATATCCATAATAATAAAACCATTCAATAAATATACAAAACCATAAAACTTTGTTCCTAAACAAAGCCGAACATTGTTATTTGAAAATTTCCAATTAAAACCAAGTCCTAATAAAGCTGAAATAGAAATCAAATTCTTGCGAATTCCTGGGATAAAAAGTACACCATGAAGAACCAAGGATTTGCCTCCACACAACATTAATTTGCAAGTGCATATCCTTTTCGCCTTCACTCTTTCATTTTTTCCTATGAACAACCATTTTGTTCCATTAGCAATTCATCTGAAGTTGATAAAGGCTCCTCGTTCCTTTGTCACATGGTCGGTTGATCCTAAACCCACAAAGGATCAGATTCAATCATTAATGAACAACTAAAAACATAAGTATTACTCACACATGAGTAATTTTCAGATACCTTCATAGGTGTTGTACAATCTCTTGCATAATGCCCCTTCTCTTGGCAGTTGTAGCATTTCAGTTTTTAAATGTCTACTCTTTTCTTATTCTTTGACCATTTCTGTTTCTTACTCTGCTTACGCTTTTTGCATGGCCTTTTATTATTGTCATTGTTGTTATTGCGCTTTTTGGAACTCTTTTCTTTAGAGCTAGAAATCACGACATGAACCTTAGATTTCAATTTGCTTGAAGATACACAATCTTCCTCAAGCTCAAAATGGCACACGGTGTCCTGGAATGTTCTAACATTCACATCATAGGTAAGGTGCATTTTCATATGCTCCCAATTAAGGGGTAGGGATTGAATCATTTCTTGTATCTTTTGCTTATCAGTCAACACATGTCCAAGTCATTGATCATTTTAGACATCTCTCTCAAATGCCTTTTCATAATATGATCAGGTCTTTTTTTATATGTGTTGAACTTGATGGTCAATGACTTAAGCTTGGTTATGGACATATTCTATCACACAAAGCATTCCAAAGATGCATTACATTCCAAAGATGCATTGTACTAAGCATAATGATACGAGAATTCTTGTTTTTCTTCAGCCAATCCTTATACACTTGACGCTCTCGTCTAAGTCCAACAGTGTTTCCTTCTTTAGGCTCATCCATTATCTTATTAATGGTTTCAAGAGCCTCTTGCTCTTTCAGCACATACTGAATTTTCATGCTCCAGACCTCATAATTATCATCATTCAATTTGATGTCCTTGTTCAATTCAACAATGATAGATTTTAAAGTGGTAGCTATTGTTAATGTCTCTATTTATAATGACAATCATTGCACGTTAACACAAGAGTAAAGGCAATATATCTATTACTAGGCATGCAATCATTTCAATTCACAAAGTCTTAGGCAAGATATAGAATCTAATGGTTTACCTATGTATACAACTACCTCTAAATCCTAGCATCTAACTTCATAAATCAAAACACATGCATAGTAATAACAATAGGATGTAATAGGTGTTGTGCATACCTATAACAAGAATTCACAAATTCTATCATATACTAGTTGGAACACATCAACAAAAGGTTCATGCATGGAATTTAAAAAATGTCATATCATTATAATATCATTGAAAACCTTTAAAAATTTCAAAAAATCCTCAACCAACAAACCAAATCCAACTAGCATTAACATCATAAAATAAACAAACACATGTGTTTATAATAAAGGAACTCATTCCTAACATTCCTACAGTACACATATCTTCAGTAACAAAACCCACGGTGCAAAACACGTAAGTTGACTAGAATTGATCTTTCAACCATGACTCTCAAGTCTCCAGGAAAAGGCTGTAGAACGGTATCCTTCAAAGACGAGTCACAACTTGTCTACTCCTCAATATAAATGTATTGGAAGGGTCCCTTAACCTTTTCATATCCAAAACAACCATGTAGTTAAGGAAAATTTATGTGACACCTCATAAGTACTCCTGCTATCCTCCCAAATAAGTTCAAAACTAATTAAAAAAATTGGCCATAGTTTTACACAAAAACTTTTTGACTAGATCATCTTTGAAAACCTCCATTCCAAATACAATCTTTCATAAGATCGTTACACTTGACAATATGATGCACCAATGCATCTATATCACTGGATTTGTTTCTAAAATCATATTTTACTTTAGAAACTTTCTTTTCTAGGTTTCGAACCTTTTTCTATGCTTCCTTCGTATAAGTAACATGTGGCACTTTGATGATTCTAGCCATTTTCTGTAACACATTACAGAAAATTAATTACACTCATGTAATTATATATACTCACTATATATAAATTGAAATGAATTCAATCGATCATCAAAATCCATCACAAAAATCACAGAAAAATAAAATAATTAATTTTAAGTTTCTGGAACAAGAAACATATTTTTCAAATTTTTAAATAATTTTAAAATAATTTTGGAAGCTAAAAAGCTTTAAAAATCATAATAAATACTCTAGGTGTCCAAAAAATTATTTAAAAATACTTGTTAATTAGAAAAATTGTAAAATTTATTCTGGAAAAAAATCGGCATGCGAACCGAGGTCGTACGTGCCCACACGCTCCAAGGAGGGTGAAGGAGAGTTACGTGTCGCTGGTTGGTTGGCTGGCGCATGGCCCTAGCGACCACACGCACAAGCGGCATATGGGGCCCACATGCTGTGTTCTAACCACTTTTTAGGGTGAAGGAGAGTTACGTGTCGCTGGTTGGTTGGCTGGCGCATGGCCCTAGCGACCACACGCACAAGCGGCATATGGGGCTCACATGCTGTGTTCTAACCACTTTTTTCAACTCCGAGAAAAGTGCGTCCTAGGGATTTTGGGTGTTTTAAACACGTTAGTGAGGTCAGATTTTCAAAAAGCGGTCTCGAAATACATTTTTCAAAGAAAACACACAGTTTAAAGCTTTAAAACAATTTTTTCAAAAAAAGACAAAACACCACATCAGCAAAAAAAGTTAAAAAAACCAGTGGTCCATGAAATTAACCACTGGACAAAGCTTTTACATGGAAAAACAAATAAAAAAGCTATTAAAAAACAAAATACAGTGTACAAAACACTGTAAAAACCATATAAATATGTTATAAACTTATGATTAACAAATAATCATGCCATTAAATTTCAGAAAAACTCAGATATGAAAAAAGTTTTAAAAATAACATGCCAAAAATTTCAGATCTACAAAAACTCAATTTTTATAAATCAAAATAAACCTTTTTATGTCATGGTAAAGCAGAACAAATCAAAGTCACAGCTTTGATACCAATGAAGGATTTAATGCATATACCTAAACATGTAAATCCAAATATAGAAGAAAAGGGCTATGAGTGCTAACATCAATCAAAGCTCCAGATCTATCTTTCTAACACCGGAATAGCAGATCTTAAGTTCTGCTAAGTCACGAACAATGTATGCAAGCCAAGAATCACCAATGAGTTATTAACAAGGGATGATTCTTTGATTTCCATAGTCTAAATACTGAGAAGAAGAATATGATGTAAAGTGCAGAGAGTTTTCTATGGGAGTAGAAAATTAAGTGAAAACTAATTTCACATACGATGACTGTTGAATGTTCTGTTCTTTTCTTGTTGACCATGGACTCTTAAGTCTGCTTATATCTAAAAACCTAAAAGATAAGAATTTAGCTATATCTTAATAATTGTCAACCGATGAATTTAATACTTAATTAAATTCAATTAACTAATCTTTATCTCAAAATATTAATTAATAATTAATATTAATTATCCTGGCAGCAACTTATTCCCTGGAGTTGTCAAGAGACAGCCTTGACCCGTCATGGACGGACTAGGTCAATCCATCTAATTCCAAAAAATTGAAATTCTTAAGTTATACTTTCATCACATATATAAAAATGTAGATGGATATTTGCATAGATTTATTTCTTGTAATCACATAGAAATTAATAAATCAATATTAGAATAATTTTATGTTTAGCTATAAATTTATGATTAAAATTATTTTATCTTTATTTTATTAATTAAAACTTCAAATTTATTGTTAAAATGAATTATATTTGCTAAATTATTAACTTCATTATTAATTCAAATAATTGACATAAATTTGGTGTTAGTCAACTTTTATTAATGGAAGAAAAGTTGGTTAACACATCAAATTTACCTCAATTATATGAATTAATAATGAAGTTAATAATTTATAAATATAATTCATTTTAACAATAATGAAATTAATAATGGAGCTAAAATGACGTCCTCCCAACCCCTCCTCCTCCTCGCACACACCAAAAACCCTAACTCTATACACAACCACCATAATCAACAGTTCGTTCAACAAAACCCAACCTCGCATCCCCTAATCGTACTGTGGTTTACTTTGAAGGATATCCATTTAATTGGAGACTCCACAATGTTCAGCGGGTGTTTCTTCAATATCGAATTCATGATATTGTTACCTTGGTCGCAAGAAGAAATGTGAAGAACATGAGATTTGATTTTATACGAAGCCATCAGGACCTTAGCATTGCCAACGTAATCCGGAAAATAAATTCTATCTTCATTGGAACGCAAAGACTGAGGGCTTTTCTATTTTTAAACCGAATAAAATTGAGAAATTCATAGAAAATAGAGAGAATTTCCAAATGGTTCTAATTTTGATGAGAGGTTATGAAAAATATATTCAATTCATTGGAATATAAGATGATAAAATTTTGTTAACAGTCATGAGTGAAAAATATAAAATTCAAAGTTTGAGGACTGTTACGATACTCAAAGTTGGGGGATTGTTGTGTTACAAAAAAAAAGTTTAGGAATGACGATGGAAGAGAAAAGATAGTTCAGGGACCGTAATTGACTCTAAATTTAATTTCTGTTTTGATATAATTTTGAAATAGTTTGGTTCAATTTTCTATATGGATGAATTAAAATATTAAATAATTTTTTAATATAGATTCAGTTTTAGATAAAATCAACAGTAAAAATTCAATTTTTATTTTTCTTTTGGCGTACTCCGAAGTTCTTTTTTTAATTTAAAAATTTTTAAGAATATTTAATTATTAATTATCATGAAATCTCACTATAAATATTATGTTTTATTAATATAAATTTTTAAAAATTTTAAAAATTGTTTTATCTATCTGTAAATTACACTGTATTATTCACAAACGGTTAAAAACTTAAAAAAATAGAAGAAATGAATTTTTAAAAAAAGTTACATTGATAATATAAACGGCTGCTCGCTCAGCTGGCCAAAGGTCACGCCTGGGCAGCACGAGGTCGCAGGTTCGATCCGTAGGATCGTTCTCTGTGCGAAAGCTGTTGGGAGGGACAAGTAAAAGCGCCCGATCAGGATTAGTCGGATCAACCGTAAAACGGAGGCCCGGATACCTAAAAAATAAAAAAAACTTTGTATGATTCAAGGTAAATGTAGGCTGATTGGTTTGTTAAGCAACAGCTCCTTGCCCTCAACACTTATATTGCAGCCAACCCTTTTTTTGCTTTTAAATATGTTCCTAGACTTTGAGCAGCAGATTTTGAAGCTAAATCCATTCGTAGGAATTGCCTGCCTCCTGATTGGGTGGATAGGCCCCCTGCTGTACTACTTTCTTTTCTTTAATCTATTTATCTCAGTTCAAAAAAAAAAAAATTCAAAGTGTGAGCGCCATTCCACATGCTTTGGAAGTGGAATGTGGAGTTGACACCTGACAAGTTCGGAAAGTGTCATGGCAAGGCTAATCACTCTAGCAACGTCAAATTTTTTTTGAACAGAGAAATGTCAAATTTAATGATGCGATGCAAGGAGACCAGATAAATCTTTTTGTGTCAATCAAATGCAACACACAGGAACACAACTTTAATATGAATGAATCAGCTGCCACTTTCTATTACCATAATTTCTTACAGGTAACCAAAAGACATTTTTTTGTATGAATTCTCAAGAGTAAAAGATGCTACTGGCTTCATAGCACCTGGAGTTTAGCTCATAGTCAGTTTGCTGCTCTCTTTTGCTGGCTAAAATTACAAAAGCAAAGTCAAAACTTGAAGAAACATTTTTGCGAGAAACTATTGTATTTAGTCTCTCTCTCTTATACCATGAATGCTATATTCTTCATTATTGTCTAAAATCAAGGCTTATTATACATATTTTACATGCCCTCATAATTTTCTAAGTTTGTTCGTCCCATCTTTCAGCGAAGATGAGGATGAAGAGGAAGACAACACAGAGCGTTCAGCCTTGTCCTTGTTAAAGGCCTTTTGAACATCGTCTTTAAGTTCCATGAAGCGTGCCCTCTTGATTCTTTGTTCATTTGGGGTGCCTTTTTCAAGGTAAAATAAATCAGGAAGGTCGTCTTCCATGAACTTGTCAAGCACTTCTGAGCATTTAGGAAAGTAACGTCGACCCATTTCCACTGCAATCATCAACAGACCACAAGCCTTTATAAGATAATAATTGTAGTAGAAAATGTTGAATTCCTGAACCATATGTGACAAATTCATTCAATACAGCTTAGGGAGTCCAATGCTTTGACTGCTTATTAATATTTTAACATATGATACCCTCACATGTGTTTATAATGGAAAGAGACCATTTAAAATGTACAATATCTATAAAACCTTACATGATTCTGTAGCATTTTTATTCCTTTTCAACATATTGTAGGACAACAAATACATTTTACCCTCTATTCAAGTAGACCACGGATAGTAAATCTAAATTCACCTCAATCACCAAAGCTAACCCTTTGTTTGGAAAAAAAGTGGAGGGAAAGAGAGAGGAGGAAAAAAAATGAG
>CANYLF012172152.1:0-14647 GCA_948193215.1 Bocquillonia castaneifolia
ATTAATTGCAAGAGATTGGCTATCTAAGAATTGTGTGTTGTTTTTTAAGCACACTTAGGAGGGGTATTTATAGCCATAAATCCCAAAACTAGCTGTTAGAAACAACCCTTAATGTGTTTCTAACGGATATGAGAATTTGAACAAAAAGTCAATCATTACCCTCAGTCGCGGGCATGACATGCAGTTGACCAGGGGATCGCGGGCGCGACATTTGAAACATCCTCCAACGATTATGTTGACTAGAAGGTCGCGGGCATGATGTTGCTTGGTCGCGGGCATGATATTTGAAGCATCTCCAACGGTCATGTTGACTGGAATATCGCGGGCGCGAGCTTCATTAATCACGGGCTTGAAAATGTGTCCAGAGACTATGTTTCTTACAGGCTTAAATCGTGGGCGTGATGTGCCATAATCGCGAGCGCAAAAATAGAAACAGAGAGTGATGTTTTCAGTTGGTGAAATCGGGGGCGCGACATGCTGATATCGCGGGCGTGAAATAAGAAACAGAGAGTTTTAATCAAAACCCAATTCTTGGTCGTGGGTGCGATCTGCATATCGCGGGCGCAATATTGACGTAGAGACTTCTTGCTTTCTGGCTGCTTAAATCGCGGGCGCGATTTCCTGCCTCTTCCAATATCGCGGGCGTGAATTACAGGTCATTTTCTGATTTTGATTTTTGTTCAATGATCTTCAATCTACACACTTAAGGAACTTTGTTAAATACAAAATTAAGGTTGTTAAGCTCAAAATAAGATGGATTGATGCCTTCAAAGCCAACAGAATGAAGCTCGGGGAAGACGAATTGCAGGTCCGGCCAAATGATCGAATATCTGGCCGGATTTTTGAAAAGATCTGGCCGAATGTCCAGCCTACCCCGGATGTCCCACCTGCCTGCTTAAATTCAAATAATTGAGACTAGAACATCCGGCCGGATGTTCAGAGGACCGGCCGGACCTTCACGATGCCAAGGAGAAAATGAAGATCTTGGGATAGTAAATTGACTGCAGCTTCAAGGTCCATTGAATCATCCTCTCTAGGATGGATTAATCGATCGGTAAGATTTCTTTATGATCTTTTGCAAATCACTTAGATCTATTTGTAAATAATTAATCGGACACTTAATTAATCAACTCGGTAATAAGTAAATAAAAATGATAGAAATTCATTTCTCCTTTCCTCTCTTTAAGGTTGTATGTGTATTTTATCATTTCAATATTTTGGGTAAATAATAAATGAATTAATGTGCCAATATTAATCCTTCAAAAGATAAAGAAAAATACAAAAAAAAAATAAATTAGAAACTAACTGTGGATGTTATGTATGGAAATAAAAAAGGAAATAATCCTCTCGGCTAACCACCATTAAAATAAGTAGTAACCCACCAATACAGCAATCAACACTTAATCAATCAAGGTTAAATATAACAGACTTAATGTAGAACTAAAATTTGATTAGAAACAATATTAGGCGCGCCCATTCGTTGCATCCTACTTTCTTGGTGATTTATCGCTTTATATTGTTTGTCTTTGGTAGGAAATAATGACCTCATTACTTAATTAAATGGGAAATTGCCCCAAGTATGGATGACTCATTTCGAACCGAGAAATCATCTGGTGTGATGACGAATGGGGATTCCTGAGGAATCTACCTATTTGTTAATCACTAGGTGATCCCGATGCAATTCGGGTGGCGACTCCTCGGTTTTCATGAAAATTAAAAATCCATTTAGTGAGTAGGTCACCATTGTTATTGGACACCAACCGACAGGCAGCGAAAAAAAAACGCGTCCCGGGCACTCTGTCCACAGATATCAAACCGATTGATATGTTCAAACAATAATTTAGATTTAGTTGAATTCACAAACTAGTAAGATCGAGTTCTATAACGAGAAAAAACCCTTACCAATAGGTTTGATTTGACAACCCAAAGATCTAACTCGTAATTTGCAATTGAAAATGGCACTATCACCCTTAGCTATAATCAAACTAAGATCAATAGCAATAATTTAATGAATGTTCAAACAACCAATCAAACTAATAAAGCTTAATCAATTATTAGAATAATTGTAGATGTGAAACTAAACTAATCAAATTATGTTAATTTCAAGAAATTCAAAAGGAAACACCTAAAGAACAGAGGCAGCGCCTAAGGTTTGTTTTGCAAAAGTAAAAATTGAAATTTATTGATAATAACTTAGTTTGGGTGGCTGCCCTACATGCCTCTTTATATAAAGGTTCAAAAATAAATAAACAAAATCCAGAACTAACTAGGAAAACTAAAGCTCGCAGTGCAGATCAGAAACTTGTGTCTCAATTTCAGCCCTCTTAGAGACTTCAAATTAAAATTCTTAAAACATATGAATTGTAGATCTAGGAGTTCTCTTTCCGTGGACTATTGAATCGTCTTAATCGAAGTTGTGTAGCAAAAGTTATAGCCCAAATAAGCTGTTGTGCTCAATAAATCCAAATTCTAAACCTAATCTATGTAGTTGGTTATAGCTTGGCCTGAAAGCAAAGCAATACAACTCAACACAACTAAGGAATAATAAAGCTCCTATCTAAACAAGGATAATAAGATAATAAACTAATCCTAAAGATAAATGACTTAGGATAAGATAAGATAAGATAAGGAAATCTTAAGACAACAAGGATATGTCTTAATCAATTTAGGAAACAAATTAAGGCATTTCTAAGACAAGATAAATGGCATGCATAGGCTATCCTAAAGGAGACACATGCATGTCTTAAGTCTTCAAGGTTGACCTTGACTTGGTCAAGATGTTGACTCGTTTACCATTAACCATTGACTAAGCTGTTGACTTCGAAGTTAATGGCTGGAATGCAATTAAATTCACACACTTCAAAGCTAAGTCATCATCCAAAGCTCCATTGTTGCTTTTGCTCAAAATATGCTCCATAAACGAACTCAAAGCTTGTTTGAATCTTTTGGTGCGAGCTCTAGTCATTGGTCCACCATATGCTAATGGATCATTGCTTTATGTGCTAGGCACCACTATATCACAAGCATAACTGAATGGCAGTAAGGGCTTTTTCATCCATTTCTTCAATTTGGGCTTCCGTCAAAGTGGTTAGATTTTTTATTTTTCTCTAGAAGTGATTTCTGCAACCCGTTTTGTGTCAACAACGCAAGCATCTTGACTTGCCATAAGGCAAAACATGCTGTAGTTGAATTTCTCAATTTCAAATTTTGACGTCGCCATAACAAATCCCAAAAAATATAGAAGTGGCTCTGATACCACTAGTTGGAAAAATTAGCAAAATTAACCCGGACACAAGCGGCGTAGCTGAAGTAGGACAAATATTTATTTGGGAATAATAAAAATAAAATGGAGGCATCAAAATGGAGAAAATAATAGAGACACAAAAAATTAACGTGGTTCGGCATAAGCTTACGTCCACGGGCAAAGGAGAAAATAAAATCCACTAACAAATATAAGGAGTACAAAATATTTGGAGAATAACCTCAAATCCTGAAAGCCCAAAAAATAATCAAATGGTGTTTATCCCTCAAATTGTACAAAAATAGACTAAATGGACTAAACTGAATTTTACCAATTTTCTGGCTGCCCTTGATTTGCTCTTGGCCTAAATTCTTGACTTTACTTTTTTTTATTATATGTGAACTTTGAAAAAGTAGATCTAAAATTGAAATTAATACAACACAAAAAACTTGAAAAGTTATGTTTTCCCTTAAATTTAAGCCCTCACTATCGGATGTGAAGATAGAAACACAATAACCGTTAACAGTATGCAAAAGTAACATATAATGACAAAATTAAGCATCTTTAAGCCTTGTGTAAGCGCCTTGAGCCTTGTTAATTATAGGGTAAGAAATAGAAAATTAAGGAAGCTAATTAACCATTGAACTAAATATATGCCCGCTTCTAATAAATCCAAGCATACGTCTCATTTAACAAATCGAAGCATGTCCATCTCTTTTTATTTTCCAAACTCTATTTGTCTCTGCATATGAGCTTTCAATTTGTCAAACAACTAATGAAACATACCTTGCCGATGGTGCCGCTTCCAATATTACAATGAATTATCTAGTAATCATTTAGCATCTTACTCTATAGTGCTGAAATTAAAACCATTGGCATAAGCTCTTCTCGCTCACCAAACGGTGTCATTTGTCCCTTTCTCTACCTCTGGACGACAGCCGCTGCTTCCTTCTCTCTCGTCAAGGATGCCGCATCTACTCCTCTCCTTTCCCGACTCTACTCCTCTCCTTTCCCGACATTGCTGCTGCCCCTTCTCTCTCACCGATAGTGTAAGAGATATGGATATGTAATTGTATAGTTATAATTAGTTTATGAAATTAATAAAATAAAATAACAATTTTCAATCAATAATTAGATAAAGAATAAAATAATAATTTCATATAAAGTTAATATTTTTTTATTTGATTCATTTTATAAAATATAAATCTTTAATTTTATTGAATAACTATTTCTTACCATAACTAAATAATAGTTATTCCTATTACTAAAAAACGTTTATGTTATTATATGCATTTTACGAACCAAATATATTCTACATGTAAACAAATCCATCATCTTCTTTCAGGGGAAAAATCATCTAATAAGAGAGATGTGATCATAGGGTGTTTCTAGTGAATAGTGTGCAACTTAATTTGATTAAAGGATAATTAAATACTCACTTACAGCATAAACTTTGAGTGTTTTTCTTTTAATATAGCCTCATCTTTAAATCTTTTTGGTCTATTCTTCATATTTTGTGTTCAATGTCGAATATAGTCAGACATGTGTTTTATTAGACATGCCATCTTTACCTTTCATTCTTTCTTCTAGTAAACTAGATAAACATGGAACGAAACAACAAATTTGAGATATATTTAAAAAGAATGTGAAAGTTTCAAGATACATTTGAAAAGAATATGGAAGTTTAGAATATATTTAGTTTCAAATCAATATGAGGTGTCTTACCAAATAGGAAAGATAATTAAAGGTAAACATATCATATTCAGATGAAACATATGTTTGGGTATATTTGACATTAACACAAAGTATAGGAAGCAAATTGAGAAGATTTAAAAGGTGACGCTATATTTGAAAAAGGGCAAAACCCATATTCAGGTCTTTGAATTATGTTTTTGTTAAGTTGATCCTTCTACTTCATTTGTTGTTTAAAGAACTCCTCAACTATTATTTGTTATAACACTTAGTCCTTAGCATAATTATTATGAATTTATTTGTATTTAAATTATTATCAATTTTTAGATTTTCTTGTATTGATGTTAATTTTTATAAAATTCAAGTAAAATTCACTTTAAAATAATGTGTTAAGTAAAGATAAAATGTCTTTGAAAATAAGAATAAAGACTAAATGCTATCAAAATAATAATTCAAAGATTCTTTAAAAAAAATAAATGAAGTAAAAGGATGAATCAAATAAAAACATAAAAGTTCAAACTAACGGTGGATTGTTTACCATTGAAAAAAAAAACCCAAAATTCATGCTATAGGTGACTATTTACCCTTTATTAAATGAAATTAGCTTGCAAGATGAGAAGATAATTATCAAAATTCCTATGCATGTGATAAGAGTAATCCGTATGGAGTCCCTTTTCCACTTGAACTACGAGTCCTAGTCCTATTAGTTTCTGTATTTCAGTATATCTCCTAGTCCTAGTCCTATTATTTTCTGTATTTCTGTATTTTAAAATAATAAAATATTCAAGTTCAAATATCTAAATAGTTAAAAGTTAAATTAGAGGGTTAAAATGGTAAATTAAAACAAGTTCAAATATCTTCTCATGCATTTGCTCTTTTAGAATTCATATAGTACAAGGAAATAAGCGCAATAGTGAAGGACACATTTTTCTTTAAGTACAATTATTTATCGTATCCTTTCTTTTGCTTTTGGAATTAATGGAAAAATCACTGGCTAAAACATGTACCAGAATTATTTTTTAATTTATGCAATTAATTAGGATTGAGTAGCATGCACCATTTGTTCGTGAACCGAATATGCTGAGGAGAATGTACACGGAACATTCGATTATAGGCAATGTGCAAAAGCAGCTTTGTCATCATAACTCGAAGAAATAATTAAGTGGTAATTAAAATAGGAAGATTGTCTTGAAGTAAATAAGGAAGTCATTGCAACCCTTAGCTAGGAAAGAACCAAGCCTTGGGTAAGAAACAAACATTTTACCCTATCAAATTTTAAGTTTATTTTAGCGGTAGTTATATTTTGTTCTATGAATTTTTAGAATATAATAAATGGTACTTTTCAATACAAGTTTGATTTTTTTTTTTATTTTGTTTAGAGTAAAAGTAAGAAATTCCCCTAAAAAAAAAGTAAGAAATCATAACAAAACATAACACGATAAAGTATAATGATTAAAAAAAATAAGTAGGTTGGTGTTTAATTAAATATATCATATCTATAACATATATAAAAGTGCGAAGGGGAAAAACAGACAAATTGACCCTCTTACCCTTCCTTTCCCTATTTAATTTATTGAAAGATTTTAATGAAGGTTTAAATGGTCATTTAATAATTATGTTAATTAATTAATAAGAAATATGAAATTCATTAATCAATTATAATTATGATAAATTTATTTATTAATAAAAAATCAAATCCTCAGTTAATTAGGATTTAAAAATATTCATAATTAAAATTTCAAATATATATTAAAAACATAATAATTGAAAAAATATATAAATCCATTTAATATATGGATTGAGTTAAATTTAATCATAAAATTATAAACTATTAAAATTATAAACATCTATTATTAGGATTAAAAAAATATAAAATTATATATTTATTGAAATTTTACTTTATTAGACTAATGAATTTTAAATTTATATTAATCGTTTGTGTTTTCTTAGGACATTCAGATTTTTAGCATCAAATTCGCAGTCTGACAGTGCAGCAACTTCGACAGGCCATAACTTGGGCTAGGAAAGTCAGAATTGGGTGATTCTCAAGCCTAAATTCAAGAGAAAATTGAGAGCTACAACTTTTGTGAAGAAGTTATGCCCATTTGGAGACTACATATATCTGAAAATTGAGTTGTAAGTCAGATGCTCAGTGTAGTTTTAGGGAAAATCCTAATTTTACAAGGAATTATATTTAGAATTAATTAAAACAAATCCTAATCATTCTATAATTTTTAAGCAGCCTTAGTTAGGGTTTAAGCACTATAAATACATGGATACCAAGGCTGGAAAGTTAATCTCTCTTTTCTCTTTCTAAAAATAAATAAGAAAGCTTAAAGAATTTCACAGTGAATAAAAAAACTAAGGGATTCAACGATTAATTCAACATTAATTACTTGTTCTCCTCCCTTCATGAAAAACAATGAATCTAATTTCACAAATTTCTCCATCATTCAAACTATTAAAGCATCGATTGAAGACCTAAACTTCAAAAGATATATAAAATTTGTTTATTTTTTTAACCATTAATTCTTTATTTTTGATTAGTTTGAATTTTCTTTTTTATATAGCCATCTACTAATTATTTAAAGTATATTTAGTAATCAATTTAGATTATTATTAGAGTAGAATTAGTGATTAATTAGTTTATTTAACTTAAATTTGAGTTTATATTTAATTTTCATAGGAAATCTAGGTTTTTAATGTGAAATTCACAGTCTGACAGTATAGCAACTTCAATGGGCCATAACTTGTGCAAGAAAACTCAGAATTGGGTGATTCAAAAGTCTAAATTCAAGAGAAAATTGAGTGTTATATTTGTTTTTTATTAGTTTGGGTGTTTTATTTTCATTAGCCATCAACTATTTAAAGTGTATTTAGTAATCAATTTAGATTATATTAGAGTAGAATTAGTGATTAATTAGTTTATTTAAATTAAATTCGTATTTATGTTGAATTTTGTAGGAAATTCATATTTTTAATGTGAAATTCACAGCTTGAAAGTTCAACATATTCCACAGGCCATAACTTGATCTGGAAGACTCGAAATTGAATGCTCCAAAAGACTAAATTGAAGGTAAAACTGACATCTGTAACTTTCATGAAGGAGTCGTGCTATTTTAAAGACTACAAATACCTGAAAAGTGAGTTACAAATCAATAACTTTATTTTTCTACCATGAATTCTATACTTTTGCTTAGTTGGGGTATTTTATTTCTTATAGCCATGAACTAATTATTTAAAGTCTATTTAGTAATTAGTTTAGATTAATTATATTCATTTTAGAGTAGAATTAATGATTAATTAGTTTATTTAAATTAAATTCATACTTATATTAAGTTTTAATGTGAAATTCGCAAGTCAAAAGTGTATCACATTTGATGAGCTATAACTTGAGATAAAAGACTTAGCATTAAGAGATTCAAAAGCTTATATTCAAGAGAAAATAGAATTCTATAGCCTTCATGGAGAAGTCGTGGCCATCTAGTGACTGTAAATACTTGTAAAGTGAGTCACAAATTAGAAGTTATATGATATGCAGTCTTGGTCGAAATCTAAATAAAGGCTACATATAATTAATCGAAACAAGTTCTAATCCTTCTAGGGCTTTTGGGCAGCTGTAATTAAAACTGAAAAAGGGTTGTTCTTCTTTATCTAAAAAAAATTGATTAAAATCATACGAAATTTTTCATCATTCAAACTATTGAAGTAAGGATTGAAGATTAAGACCTAAAATTAAAATGCATGAATTGAAGATTGAAGGCTTAAAATTAAAAGGGTATACAAATTTTTATTTTTGTACCATAAATTCAATGGTAATCAAGTAATATTGTTTAGCTTAAAAAGTAACTAAAAAAATTGATAACATAATTATATCAATAACGAGAACCACGTGTAACGCACGTGAGGAAAAAACTAGTTATAAATAAAAATTCTAATAATTAAAGTTATTTAATATTAGAGTTTATAAATAAAAATAATGGTGACATGTGAGATATTATCAAATGATATACTACATGTCATCAATGGTGCAAGTTATTTTCAAGCTGATGAAAATTGAAATGGAAAGATGTCATAATAAACTAATGAAATTCAAATCAATATAATATATATATATATGTATGTGTGAAAATAAAATAGTAAATAAACCCCTAAAAATAGTAAATAATAAATTTTTTTCAATTACTAAAAAAGCTCATGAACAAGGATCTATCAAGTTTAAATAATTCGCAAACTAAATCTTGACTAAAAATTTAAATTCATTTCTCTATTTAAGTTCAAAATTTATTTTTTGGTAAATTATTTAAGTTCAAAATTGAAATAATATTATTTAAGTGCAGGAGTTGAAATAATATAAACAAAACAGATCATGAGCTGTATGAATATTTGGTCATGGACTCATTTTCAAACCTAAAATTGGTTAATGTAAGAGATTATGGATCCGTAATTTTTCAGTTAACGATGATGGGGCTGATGTTAAGCAAATTTCCCCTGAGAGGATTTCAGTTAATGATGATGGGGCTGATGTTGAAGCTACAAAGGAGGCAAATAGCTCTAATGGTGCTATTCCTTTTATTCCTTCTACGCAGCCTCTCTCAAATGAAAAAGAACAACAGGACTCTACCATTCCGGTTGTTAAAGACGAGAGTTCTCCAGCAGACGTCGAAGATCAGACGGTGGCCAGTAATGAATTGGTCTCACCCTCTCAGACACCCATTATCATAAACAGGAAGAAGCAAAAGAAGAAAAGAGTAATAGAAAAAGGGAGTATTCAGACTTCTCTTAATGAATTAGGCTTGGACAGTGCTTTCTAAAGAATTTCAGAAGGGGATATCATGGCAACTAATCAAAGGGTTCGGGCAGTTTTAGACTCTCTTCCGAGTCCTCTAGAAATCCAGAATCTAAGACTTGAAGGAACATGGGCGAAAGGTGTAGCTATGGGTATATTTGATGAGAAAGACAAGTCAGCTATTATCGAAGTTCTGAGGCAGAATTATATCAGGGATTTGAAGCAGCGAGCTTGAGATTCCTGTTTTTCCCTCTCTCTGGATCTTCTGTGTATTTATGTCTATGTCTGCTCACTTTAATTTGCTTGCTTGGAATTGCTGTGATGGTTTGCATTCTGTTTCAAAATAGAATTATATTCGTTCTTTAGTTATCAAATATAATCTCTGTATTGTGGCCCTCTAGGAAACTAAAAAACAAAAAATTGATGATTTCCTTGTTAGGCTCCTTTGGCCTAATTTGGATTTTGCCTTCTCCTTTGTCCTTTCCCAAGGCTCATTAGGTGGTTTATGTATGATTTGGAATAGCAAGCTTATCCATGCTCCTATTCATTTTTTGGGCGATCGATTTATGCATATGGATTTTATTTGGGATGATAATTTTATGAGAGTTCTTAATTTATGTGCAAGTAATAGTGTTGCAAAATGATAATCCCTTTGGCACTCTATTTCCCCCTATTTAGAGTACCATGGATCTGTTGTTTGTGTTGGGGATTTTAATGAAGTCTTATGTCCTCAAGAGAGATATAGTTGCACTGTTCTTTCTCATTCCATGCTGGAATTCCAGGAGTATATTTATTCATCCAACTTGATTGATATGCCTTTACAAGGTGCTCTATTTACATGGAAGAATGCTGTCTCTCAGTCTAGGTTGGACAGATGCTTGCTTTCAGTTCCTCGCAGATACTTTAACCATACTCCTTTATGGCTTAGCTCAAAAGATGAGATTGACTGGTGCCCTAAGCCTTTCAGATCAATTGATGCATGGTGGGACCATAATGATTTTTCCTCCTTTGTTTCTGTTTCTTAACAGGAATTAAAAGAAAATCATAGGGCTTCTTCCCTGGTCATAAAATTTTGACTCTTAAGGGAAAAGATTAGAAAATGGAACAAGGAAGTCTTTGGCAATATTAAATTCAATTTGGAGTTAGCTCAAACCAAGCTAGAGGATTTTGACAGAAGCATCCAGGATAAAATTCCAAATGATTCAGAAAAAATCTAGATGCAAGCCCTGAAAGCAGAATTTTGGAAATGGGAGAAAATTTTCTAGTCTCACTGGAAGTAGAAGTCTAGATTGAAATGGGTTCAGCTGGGAGATCAAAATACCCGCTTCTTTCACACTCTAGCTTCAGCTCATTATAGGAATAATAAGATTCTGGCCATAAATCAGGAAGGAGTTGCGGTAACAGACAAAGAGGGCATTCAAAGGGAAGTCCATGATTTTTACAGCTCTCTGTTTGAAAAGAAAATTGACATTTCCTTTTCTCTTCAGGATCTTGACTTCCTTTTTCTAGGAATATTGGATAATGATTCTTTTGTGAATCCTTTCACCACGGAAGAAGTGGATTACAACTTAAAGTGTTCTGGTAGTAGTAAAGCACCAGGCCCAGACGGCTTCAATTACTTATTTTATAAAAGAGTCTGGCATCTTATAAAAGAGGAGGTTTTTTCTGTCTTTCTTAACTTTCATGAGAATTCATCTCTTCCAGCTGGAATGAATAGCTCCTTTATGGTGATGATTCCAAATATTCCTAGGGCAACAGATTTGAAGCATTTTCGTCCTATAAGTCTTTTGAATGGTATTTACAAGCTCCTTTCTAAGGTGCTTTCCTAGAGGCTGGCCAAAGTCCTCCCTTCCATTATTTTAGATCACCAGTATGCTTTTGACAAGGGACGTAACATTCATGATTGTGTCATGGCTGCATCTGAAGTCATTCATTTAATTAGAAGGAGAAATCAGAGAATGATCATGCTAAAGCTAGACTTCCAAAAGGCCTTTGACTCTGTTTCTTGGTCTTATCTATTTTTTGTTTTGGAGGCTATGAACTTCCCTAAGAAATGGATATCTTGTATGAGAGCATGTTTATCGACTGCTGCTACCTCTGTCTTGATGAATGGTAGTCCGATCACCCCAATTTCCATGCAAAGAGGAGTCAGACAAGGTGATCCAATAACACCCTTTCTTTTCACAGTAGCGGTAGAAGGATTATTCAGAATGCTTGCAGAGGCTAGAAACTTGGGTTTCATTACTGGTATCTTTCTTAATGAGGATTTAGAAGATCTCTCTATTTTGTAGTTTGCAGATGATACTATGACTTTCCCATTTTTATTTTTAAATTTTAAAATAAATAATTTTTAAAATTTGATTCAAATTGAGTTTAGAAAGTACAAGAATTTCAATTTCTAGCATTTAACATTTTTTTCTTTCTTAAAAAATCTTATCCGATACTCCCTACGATTTGGATATATTAGAGTCTCTAATTCAAATCTTACACTGCTTTGAGGCCATTTCTGGTTTGAAAATCAACTATCACAAAAGCACAGTCATTGGAATTAATGTTGATTCTAGTTCTGTGAGGCTTGTCGTAGAAAGAAGTGGATGCAAAATTGAGAAGTTGCCTACCATTTATTTAGGATTACCTTTGACAAGGGAAGCTTTGACAGCCTCAGTTTGGCACCCAATTGTCTTGAAATTTAAGTCAAAATTAGCTCTATGGAAAGGAAATCTCCTATTAAAAGCTGGTAGACTTGTTTTGATCAAATCTGTGTTGAATAGCTTACCTGTGTTTTATATGTCTTTATACAGGATGCCTGGGCTTGTCTAGAAAAAGCTTGAGAGCTTCATGATTCAATTTCTGTGGAGAGGCAATTCTGTCTCTAGAGGCCTTTGTAATGTAGCATGGCACGAAATCTGTAAGCCCTTCTCTCAAGGTGGTCTGGGAATGATCTCTTTAAAAGTAAAAAACCAAGCTCTCCTGTTGAAGTGGACTTGGAAGCTCAAAACTCAACCTTCTAGTCTTTGGTATAATATTGCAGATGCATCCTCTTGCATTTCAAATGCTCACATGATGAACAACCCTTATTTGTCTTCTCTTTGGAGAGGAATTTTTAAAGGTTCAATTTGGATTCAAGATGTGAAGGATTTATTTGTATCAAAATTGAATGCTTCTCTGGGTGACGGCAAATCTATTCAGCTATGAAATGACGTATGGCTTGGTTCGAAAACACTAAAAAACCATTTCCCTCTAGTGTTCAATCTTTGCAGGTTCAAACAAGAGACAGTCACAGACTTTTTTCATTCCGGTTTGCAGCTGCAACAAGGCAGATTTCGATCAAACGCTGATTAGCAAATTCATCAATTTTTGCAACTTATGGAATCGGTCCCGACTCCACCCCATGAAAGCACTATTGATGCAGCGGATTTAAGAATAAAGGACCGATTTCTCTGGGATGGAAATATTTTCAAAGTGTCCAATTATATTACTCTTCATTTTGGAAACTTTGTCCACCCTTTTCCATATGATTTGATTTGGAAATCCCATAGCCCTCCAAAGATTAAATTTTTCCTATGGCAAGCTACAAAGGATTGCATTCCTACAGGTTTGTTTCTTGCATCCCGCCTTATTACAGATATGAATAATAGCTCTTGTGGATTATGTGGTTTGGTAGAGAATGCAAATCATATTTTGTTACATTGTGCTATGGCTTGGCGCCTTTGGTGTGATTTGCTAAAAAGGGCGGGTTGTGTGTGGATTATGCCAGGATCATTATCTTCCTTCTTGGAGCAATGGCCATATATTTTCTCTTCGGCTAGAAACATAAAGCTTTGGAGCTTAATTGGGCATCTCCTGTTGTGGCAAGTGTGGAAGGCAACGAATGCAAGAATCTTTAATAGTCATATTGTTGATATGGAAGCACTCTTATACTCTTGTGTTGCTAGGGGAGTTCTTATTTATAAGCTTCACAAGAAAGATTTTATGTTTTCATGTCAAGATGTTTATATAATGTCTTCTTATATTTTTCAGGATTGTTAGCCTCTGCCTTAAAGTTGTAGCCTTAAGTGTGCGAAAGTTTTGAGTCTTGGGTTTTGCGACTTCTTGTGGCTTTAATAATACTTTGATTTAACAAAAAAAAAATAATTAAAAGAGATGAATGGATGAAAATTAACAAATCTAACAAGTAATGGTCATCATACCCATGCTGCAGCTATAGCTATACTCAAGTATCCGATTCATTAGAGTTGTGTTCTCGGTGGAACGAACCTGCTAGTGAAAAACGTATAGAGAAGAGAACAAATGAAATAATTATACACATAATTATATATGAAAGAGAAGAGAAAAAAATGAAAGGATAAAGATACTTGGATCAATTTGATCGGATCAAATGGCATTTTCATAATATTAGAATGGCACTTCAGTAATATAGTCACTTTCCTTTCTAGTTAGTTTACAATTTTACCCTTCATTTTTTTCATGTAAATTTAAAATTCTCTTTCATCATTTAATGCTTACACTACATACTTAATTTATTATTTTGAATTAAATTTTCTTTCCTTATAAAGGAAGTCGTACAGCCTATAAGCAAGACATTTATCCAATTCCAAATTTCCAACCAACTCCACAATTCATGCAAGCCCAATAACTCTTTATGGCTTGAACTTTAGATCATTTTTTAAATATAGCCTTAACTTTAAAAAATTTTATTTAGTACCTGATATTTTTCGAATTGATTCAAATATAACCAACTCGATTTTGGCGTGTGTTTTGGCTGAAATGAGATACTGACGAGGCTCTCATTGCTGACGTGGCATGTGTTTTGGCTGACGTGGCTTGCTGATGCGGCTGCCACATCAGCCAAAACACATGCCACATCAGCCAAAACACATGCCACATCAGCATGAGAGCCACGTCAGCACTTGCCACGCCAGTAA
>CANYLF012172227.1:0-14153 GCA_948193215.1 Bocquillonia castaneifolia
AAGAGGAATCAAGTGACATAAGGGGTGACATAATCACCAAATAATGATCGGATTCGGATAAAATTAAATATAATATGTTCTCATGTTTCTTTTAATTTGGTATTTTTTTTAACTCATCCATTGAAATTAAAACAATAATTAATTAATTAAAAAATAATTTTATGTTGAAAGTTAGGAGTGTAATTAAACAAGTTTTTCCAATTTATTTTATTAATAACCTAAATTTAAATTGAAATTTTAAACTCATTAAATAAATGAGGGAAAATTGAATCGAATATTATTATATTAATATAATATTTAGAGAAATCTATATTATTTAGCCATAACTTTTAGTAAAATTTCAAATTCAGTCACTTTTTCAAATTTTGTTAATTTGATCAGTAATTTTTTATTCTATGTCAATTTTAGCCAACTCGAAAATATCGCATATCAAGTGTGTAAGAGTCACAGGCTCCTATTTATCAGATAGACTAAAAAAATAAAATTTTAAAGGTTATGGCTAAATTTGACAATTTATTGAAAGTTGTGACTAAAAAATGTTACAACGTTAAATTAGTCGTACATGACACATCATCAATGGTCCACATTATTTTTAAATTGGTTAAAATTAATACGGAATGAAAAGATGTTGGCCAACTTAATAAAATTTAAAAAAAATGACTAAAATTGATGGTCGACTTAAAATTGACCCTAAGCAATACCTTTTTTTTCCTAATATTTATCAAGTGAATCAAATTTTATCAAGTTTGACTTTTTATCCATAAATATTACTCCCTTTGTCTAAAAAATGGGTAGATTTGAAAATTTATTTGTCTCAAATTATGTGCAGTAATTTAATACTTTAAATAATTAAATGTCACATGTACCCATATTAATTATAGTGTTGAGATAATTTCAATGTTATTTCCAATGAATTAATTGATTTAATAAAGATAATTGTGACTTTTTCCTATTGAATTAATGCATTCTACCTAATTTTACTAACCTTCTTAACGTGAGTTTGGTAATGAGTTTCTCAAAAGTGCTTTTAGAGAAAAAATTTTATTTTAATTTTTATGAAAAAAATTTATTTTAATTTTTATTTTGTGTTTTCAAAACCACAGTTTTGTAGAAGCAGATAAATAGATACTTTTCTAAAACACAGGTTTGGCAAAAGTACTTCCTAAAATTTTTTAAAAAATAATCAATTAAATAAAAAAAAGTTCCAAACTTGTGTTTTGAACACCCAACCACAATTCCAAACATATCTTTAATATTTGTGCTGAGCTAAAAGTGCCTATCTTTTTGGGACAGAGGAGTAATAAAAAAATAATTTTATCATTAAATTTTTTAAAATTTAATATTCTCAAAATAAATGTTATACTATAAATCATAACTTAAACATATAGTTTGTAGCTAAACAATTTATAATCATTGTTTTTTATCATTAAACTATTTGTAAATCAACAAGAAAACAAAAAAATACCGACGGAAAATTCTGTCGGTAATATTCTAAAATCTGTTGGTAATTAAAAATACCGATGGATACTGACGGAATAATTTCATTGGTAAAACGCTCGTCGATAATTTTTACTGACGGAAATCAATTCCGTCGGTAAATTTACCGATGGAACTTTCCATCGGTATTTTTTAGAAATCCGTTGGTAAAATAGGGGCTCAAATATATCATATTTTGTCGGCAAATTAAAATAGGCACGGAAATTCAGTCAATATTTTTTTTAAAAATGATTAATTTAATTTTTAAGTTCTGTCAGTAATCCGTTGGTATTTTTTTAGAAATGATTAATGTATTTTTTTTTTAATTCTTTTGCTTTTATGTTGTAAAAATCTGATTCCACCTGTTTAAATGTGCTAATTTGTATGTTTGATAAACTAAATAAGAACAATTTTGCAAAGTTAATTAGAAGTCTTGTACTATATTAATAGAACCACATTAGGGTTAAAAACATTTATATGTTTGATAAACTAAATGAAATACCAAGAGGGGGGGTGAATTGGTGCGGAATTAAAATTTTAGAGAGAAATAATATGAAGTAGAATGAACACACGAGTATTTTATAGTGGTTCGGACCCAACTTGTCCTACGTCCACTCTCCCAAAGACCTCTTTGGGGTTCCACTAACAACAATAATGATACAAGGGATTTCAAGGCTATCCAAAACTTTACAATTGAGTTTTACAAATGGCTAACTCACAACCATCCCTACTGTTTCCCAACTCACCAAGAATTGACACTAGTACAATGGATAACTAATTCACTCAACCCAAGCAACAAATGCTTTAGAGTTCTAGCTACCCAAAACCAAACAACCAATTAATTACAAAAAGATTGAGAAATAAATTTACAAGAGTTTGGCTATCAAAGAATTCATGTTCTTATTTGAAGATCATTTATGATGGGTATTTATAGCCAAAATACCCAAAACTAGCTGTTAGAAACAACCCCAAAGGTGTCTCTAGCGTCTAGTTGCTTTTGCATTAAATGCACTGAAAATAGTCTGCTAGCGGGTGCGAATAGACAGGCACGGACGCAGGCTTCCAACGGCTAGTTTTTTTGAGGCTTCCTTGAATCCCGCGGGTGCGACATCTTAAACCGCGGGCGCGAGCTCATTTGAGCAGAGGATGACTTTTGAGACCTGTTCTCTGTTTGATTACGTCACAGGTGCGGTATATCTAACTTCGGGCGCGATACCTACTGGAGCAGAAGATGCCTTGAGAGCGGCTTGCTTGCTCATGAACAACCAGCAATGTTGATTTATCTATTGTGGGTGTGAAGAAGAAACCTTTCTGTGAAGCAACTAGCTGTATTGGAGGCGTGACTTTTGTTTACATGAGATGCGGCTTGCTATCTTATACGATTGCTTTCATTTGATCAACCCGTGAATCTAAGCGTACAAAACCAGTCAAAGTTTACTCTTAAAAGCCTGGCTAATCTCCAATCCGTGGTGCCCTTCATTGCTAGCCACGGGGCAATTCTCACATCCTGTGCCCGAAAATATCAAAGCGGGCGCGGTTTGCAAGAGTCCTTCAAAAACTAGCTTGTTTGAAAACCTACACACTTGCGAACTTTGTTAGACAAAGATAAAGGGTTGTTAAACTCAAAATAAGATGGATTGATGCCACAAAAGCAACAGTTCGATTCAAGGGCAACAACACTATACCGGGTCAAAATAATGGCTTCATGGCATCACAAACACATCGATCATTTGGTAAGTCCTAGTGGAAGTTGCTAGGGTCATTACATGGCTCGAGCTGGTTCAGGTAGAAAAAGGTTCCCATAGAAGGCGAACTCCCATTAACCATCTCCCTCTTTAAAAAAAAGGTTCAAGCGATGGTATGACATTTAGCTTTGAATTTCCTATTAACTATCACTCATTGACCATAACTAGAATGGTAAGCAATAGTAGGAAAATTCCAACTATGAGTGGTAGTCACTGATTTTGCCCCCTATGAAGTGTGCATTGTAAATCATAGGCAGCTTGACTAGTGGTAGCCGCGAGGTGGGGTGTTTTAATGCAAGAATGCAATGCAAGGAAACTAGAGCTGGATATAATGATAATGAGTTGCTCTAATCACATAAATCATAAGTCTGTTGTCCTCAATGGAGTCACCAAACTGTGGAAAAAAAGGGGTTACCTCAGTGATCCAAGTCATGCGACGACTGCGGCATTGTGCATTTAGCATAGGGAGCTAATAGTGTGAGTCACCACCTGAACAGGCATCGGGAAATACAATTGGTGAGCATCTCGGTTCACTTTGGAATGCATAAGACATCGAATAAACACAGAGATTCCAAGATTAGACTTATGCATTCTCAAGGCGTGATTCTTTACAAGCAACTCTTAGGATTATATCTACCTTTGTTTCCACTACTTAAAGCAAATGAAACACACAAATATAAGCCTACATTTTGCAACATTTAAGCATGCAAAAAGTGAATTTCTATACAAGCAAGGGCCAATTTTACATTACCAAACCATCATTAGTACAAGTTACATGCAAATGGTGAGAGCAAATACCACCAACACAACAAGACAACCTAGGTTGCTACCATTTTAACCTAGAGATTACCAAGTAGCTTATTAGGTTCTTTTCATGCATCATTTGATCTAATTCTTACCAAAGAAGGTTAGAATACTTACCTGTATGCTATAATCCATGTGAAATTTTTATGCACAGAAGTTGCAAAGCACTAGGGGAGCCTTCACAGAAGCCAATACCACTTGAAGCTCAACGTCTCGCCCACTCTAGTGGCATTGCCACACACGTGCAGGGAACAACAGGAAATGCAACTTTCGGGTTTACCAAACCCTGAAAATTGGCAGAAAACTCAACCAAAATGTGAATGCATGATGCAAACAACCTAAAACTAATGTCTATATGGCACAACCCAACCTAGCATACATCTAGACAATCAAACAACATGCAATTGACACTTACAGTAAACATATAATGCACAACTTTCATGAATCTTCATAGAACATATAATTTGAACAATTCAAAACATCCTAAAACAATTTCTAAACAATAGACACATGCGTTATAACATGCAAATCAATCACATACACCATGCCTATAACTAATAATAAACATACATTCAATGCAGTGAACATGCAATATACTGGCTTTGAATGAAATCAACTGAAATAAATTAAACCATGCAAATATATTTTAGGAATCATTTATATACCATAAAGACATGGATTGAATCAATAAAACATCAAATCATAGCATTCAAATGATTAATAGTGAATTTTCATTGAAAATGGAATGAACGTGCAGTCTACTGTGATTTAATAAAATCGATTAAAATCAATTAAAATGCTTTTGATTTTGGTTAAAACATGTTAGAATCATTTATAAACAACATAAAACTCAATTTAAAGAGACTTTTAGAATCAAAAATCATTAAAACAAGAAATTGAAAAAAAAAAACACGTACAGTACACTGTAAATCACCAAAATCAATTAACAATCACATAAATCCATTAACAATCACACAATCATGCCTTGAAACATTTTAATTGAATAAATCTAACATATAAACATATTAAAAATCAACAGAACGAAAATCAAATGAAAAAATGCAAAAACGCAGTATGTATGTTCAAAATAGATTTCACAACAAAATTGAGCAGATGAATATTTTAATGCATATGATGGATGAATATCATAACAATTTCATAGAAACCACAAAACATTAACAATTAAGAGGTTTAGAGCACTTAAAGTGAAGATTAGTGAAACTCCAAATTCAACAGACAACAATTCAAAAGAAATGATTTTCTACAAAAAGAATTGATTTCCCTCAGTTGTGAGTGTTTTTAGCTTTTTTATTGTTTTTTAATCACGTACTGTTCTTTTTTATTTTTTTGCTTCTTTCCTTTTCTCTCAAAATTCTTTTGAAACCAAAGTTACAGTCCTTAGCCCCCCCTCTGTGAAAATTGAGCGTGCCTTTTAAAGGCAGAGGCTCTGTGCTTTGATTAGAAATTAAGCAGTGTGTTTTTTGAATTTAAAAAAGGTAGTTGATTGTTTCAATCTTCTGTTTCTCAAATTCAATTTTGAAAGAAAGGATCAATTGATTTGTTAAAAGAACTGAAGCAAATCATGTTCAATTAATTTTGAATTTCAAAGCAAAAAATCAATCTGTAAGTTTAAAGAGAAATGAACTGGGACTCTCAATTAATTTTAAGCCCATAAGAGCTTAATTAATTAGTTAAAAGGCCGACCCATAACATTTGAATTAGATTTGAAGCCCATTTCCAACCTTTAAAACCACCATCAAGGTCCAATATCGAACCAAGCCCATTAACATGACAGCAGATGTTCTAAGCCCATTTTGGAGCACTAAACGTCAGAATTAGAAAAATTGCATTAGAGACAAAAACGTGCGGAATGGCCCATTTTATCACGTGCTTAGGTTTCAGGCCATTTTTGAGGCTTGTATGAAAAGATATGATGAAAACAATGCATGATTTTATTTCAAAATGGTTTTTTTTGACTCAAAATAATGCATTTTCAAATCTGAAATTCATTTTGAAACATCACAAGATTAAAATGAAAGCCATAATCACTCTACTTACACCTTGTGAGCATAAGTGATCATCATTGGGATCTCCAAGCCGCTTTCTCATTCCTGCATCCAAAAATTAGGTGTCTACAGAAGTATTTAGCCTTAAGCACTCTAGCACTCAAAGAATGAGGGTTAAACAGTATCCTCCAACATTGCTCTGCCAACAAGGCCTGATTAAACCAAGCAGCCTTTTTAAACCCCAACCCCCCTACCCTATTAGGTTTGGCCAACTTTTCCCAGGCAAGAAAATTAACACATTGCTTTTTAGCATCTTGGTGCCACCAGAACTTTGCAATATGTGAATCAATCTAGGAAGCAATATTGTTAGGTAACATAAACATAGACTTTGCATAAACTGAAAAACTAGACAAAACAGCCTTAACTATGGTCTCTCTTCCAACATATGACAAGAACTTAAGCTTTCAATTTTGAGCTCGGACTTTGATCCTATCTAACAAAAATTTAAAGGAATGGGACCTAGAGTTAGACCACAAAATAGGAAGGCATAAATAAACATCTGACATGTCCATCCTTGCCATACCCAACATGTGAAGAATTTCATTTTGCAAAGAAATAGGAGTGGATGCTGAAAACAAGACTTTTGACTTGTGGTAGTTAATGGACTGACCAGAAGCAGCACAAAACATATTAAGAATTTGCATCAAATTGGAGACGTCAGAGACAGTAGCTGACCCAAACATTAAATTATCATATGCATATAAAAGATGTGTAATGGGTTCCATCGTTCTAGCAAGCTTAATACCATGCAACTGATTTTGTAATAAAGCTGTATTAAGCATAAAGGAAAGGGCAGATAAGGCAAAAATATAAAGATAGGGCGAGAGAGGGTCTCCCTGACGTAAACCTCTAGAAGGAGTAAAGTAAGGATAAGGACAACCATTGACCACTACTGAATAGGACACAGTTGATACTCATTGCATAATCAAATGAACCACAATATCAGAGAACCCAAAAGCACATAAAACCGCAGCTAAAAAACCCCAATCTACCTGATCATATACCTTATGCATATCCAACTTAACAGCCATCGAGTGTTTAGTTTTATTTCTATTTGTCCCGAGTGAATGAAACACTTCCTGTGTAACAATAATGTTGTCTTGGATCAGCCTATTAGACAGAAACGCTTACTGATTCTCGGGAATTAGAGAAGGGAGAATAGGTCCGAGTCTAAACACCAGAATTTTTGAAAGAATTTTATATATAAAATTACACAAGCTTATGGGGCGATACTGAGCAACTTTTTCTGGATTCTTAGCTTTAGGACTTAGGACAATGTTTGTATAATTAAATTCCTGAAGTACATGTCCTGTCTGAAAGAATCTCTGCACAGTAGGACAATGTCCTGACAGATAGAATCCCGGTATTTATAAAAGAACAACCTTGGAAACCCATCAGGCCTTGGAGCCTTATATGAACCCCTACTAAAAGCAGCCTCTTTAATTTCATCAATATCAGGAATTGAAGACAGAATATCAGGAATTGAAGCCAGACAAGCATTCATATTATTATCCACCAAAGCTGGAATGTAAGGAAGAATAAAAGACAGACCTGGACATTCAAAGGCAGTGAAAAGTTGCTTATAAAATTGACAAATAGCACTTGCTATTTAGTCCTCCTTGTCAACCCAAGTATTCCCCACATGAAGTCGAAGAATTTAATTGCACTGTCTTCTTTGAATGGTTGACATGTGGAAGAATCTAGTATTTCTATCACATGTAGTGAGCCAATTAATCCTGGCCCTTTGGAACCAATACTCCTCATCCATTTGGTGAATCAACTTCAATTGATATATGTTAATGCGATGCCATTGCTTTGAAACCTGACAGTTTACCTACCAAAGGTAGAGGTATTTATGGCAAAATGCTATGTGCCAATTTGATAAAAAGGTCCCAATAAAAAAAATTGATAAAAAGGTAATTCTTATGTTCTTTTTTTTTTTAATAAGTAATTCTTATGTTCAGTCAGTGTATAATTGGTTGAGGATAAAATCTATACAAATACATTAAGGGGTCATTTAGTTTGAACTCGAAAATCAGAATCGGAGTTCTCGAATCGGAATCGGAATGGAGTTCTCGAATCGGAATCGGAATGGAGAGGAATGGGAAAGGGAATGAAAATTTTGATAAGTTGTTTGGTTAACTAAAGAGTAGGATAGGGAATGAGAATTTATAATAATATTTTTTTTATTATTTATAATATTAAAATATTTTAATTTTTATTATTTATATTATTTTATATGTTTTATTTGTGAAATATAAATATTGCATGTAAATTTTCAATAATTTAAGCAATTAATAATGATTTAGCTTGATTACCATGGGAATGAAAAATCCATTCCTTAGGGGGTAGGGAGGAATGGGTGATTTCTATTGAGGGGTTATCCCATTCCCATTCCCCCATCAATTTAGCTCAACCAAACATCAATAATGAAAATCATCCATTTCCATTTTGATTCCTCCCTCATTTTTAAGCATACCAAATGGCCCCTAAAGATCAACTAATTTCAATGAATAGTACTAATAACCGGTTGTTATTGTTGTTTATTCCATGGTTTTATGTTCAATTTCTTCACTAAATGAGTAAATTTCACACTTATTTGTTATATTTTGTTGTTTCTCCGTGTTGGGATAGTAGGAGTCAAATTGGAGTGAATTCGAAGTCGAAACGGTCGTGGAAAGGAGAAAGAATCACCTAGCTAGCACCAGGTCAGTTCTGGTTCAATTTCGGAGCAAACAGAAGAAAATTTTGGGCCTGGCCGGCTGGTGCCATAAAATGCCCTCCTTTGCTAGTTTTGGCCGACCGCAGACCTCCAGCCGGCCTGCTTTCTAAAAACACAATTTTGAAGGTTTTTTTTAGGGTATTTTTGGGAGGTACTATATATATAACTTAGTTAGACTTTAATTAGTGGTTACTCCACGTTTAATTTATGTTTTTAGAGAGAGAAAACACACAAAACACTCTTTTTCCAAGATCAAAGGTGGATTTGTAGGGGATTTATGAAGATTAAAGCTTTCTTTGTTCTTCCCAAGACTAAGTTCTTCTTCCTTTGAATCTATTATGTTTATTTCAGTTTTGTTATCATTTATTATTGATTGTTATTTAGTTTTTGCGATGTTTAAGAACTAAATCCTCTGCTAGAGGGATGGATGTAATCTAGTAGGGGAGTGACTTGATTAACAATGTGTGAATCCCTATCTTTATATAGTTCTTCATGTTTTATTCATTTAATTCAATTTTCAAGTGCTTCATTAGCATATTTCTTAATTGGACACCTAGATTTATGTTTGTTAGGATTTATGATTGAATCGACGGATTGTTATAACCCGGAATTGAAAATTGAGCTTGTTTAGATGTTAATACGGACATGACAATTAACCTAAACTTGGTTTAAAGATTTGCTTAATGGATTTGATTGTTTAAATCAGTGTGCATCGATAGATTAGCATAGTTGGTTCAATTGAAGAAGTTTTTTTGCCTCGACGGAGGATTAAAATAATTTTAGAAAGTCTTGCTGAAATGAATTGTTGATTATTAATTGAATTGCTCCCTCTAGATGAAATCCTAAATTCTAGTGACTGTTTTATTGATTGATTCTTAATCCTAAATTCTTTTTTGTTAATGAGTTTATTTACTTGTTTTCAATTTCTTTACTTAATTAAGTTTTAAAAGATTTCAAAATTAACTCAAGGGTTTTTCATTTTATTTTTCTGTCAACTATGCCCATAATCGAAAGATAGTTTTTCTATGTTTGTCCTTGTGGATTCGACCTCGTACTTCTGGTTTATACTACAATTATTCCGTACACTTACGGGATTTGGCGCTGTTACTGGGCACAACAGAATTGTTTTTTTTTTTGATTACGTATTGTATTTAGTTATTCTTTACTTTTAGTTGCTGAATTTAGGATTTGTGTTGATTCTTTTAGGTAGTGCATGATAACTCAAAATCAATCAAAGAATTTTGATTCATTAGAGTAAGAACCTTTGAATCCTGAGATTGAACGCACGTGCCAAGCTAATCATTCAGCAACTCGCCAAAAGAAGTTAGCCAGCAGAATCAAAGAAATAGTTGAATTGGTTGAGATGAGTTAGCAAAGGAACCCAGATGACCCACCTTATGGGTTGCCATGGGATTTTAAGCCAGAAATGGAAGGTGCAAACAACAATGGTGGCAACAATGGTGGAAACAATGGTGATAATGGAGTTGCTAATCCACCAATAGGAGTAGTTGTTGACTCACTGCACCCAATTGTGAATGTACAATGTCCTCTACAGTAAGATGGGTGATAATATGGGTTTGTTCCACAACAAGGGCATCTACGACATCCACCACACGGGAATGGCAATAATAGGGCTTATCTTTACGATATTCAATGCCCTGTTATCAGTGCATCCCTCTCTTGCATTGTACTGAGTGCTGCTGTAAAGAATTATGACTTGAAGACTCTCCAATTCAACATGATTCCACACTTCCATGGTTTGCCATCCGAGGATGCATTTGCTTTTATGAGGGAATTCTGCAGCATTATTGTAACTTTCCCACTGAATGGTGTTCCAGAACTCGAGTTGAGGATGAGGTGCATTACCCTTGCATTGAAGGATAGAGCCAAGACTTGGTTCATGAACTTGCCTGACAGTTCTATGTGGACTTGGGATGATGTTTACAAAAATTCATCACCAACTACTATTCACAAGGTAAGACTACTGAGTTGCGAACCAAGATTAGCACTTTTTGCCAAAATGATGGTGAACTTTTCCATGAATCTTGGGATAGATTTCAAGGCTATCTTACTCAATGCCAACATCATTAATACCCCATTAATCTATTGGTGACATTCTTTTATGATGGCTTATGTGATAATGGGTAGAACTTGGTGGATACTCATGTCGGTATTAGTATGGGTGAGAAGACTTCCGAGGAGATGTGGGATATCTTTGAGATGCTTGCTACTAACTCACAAATGAAAGCTAGTAGGAATAGAAGGAATCATTCTAGTGATCAGTCATCTTCTGAAATTCTCAACCATGTTGCTGATCTCACTAACCATGTGAAAATGTTGTTGGCTAGAGAGCCAAGTCACTCTAATCCTCCTACCAATGAAGCTTGCTACTTTTGTGGTCAAATTGGGCATGCATCTACCAATTGCACTTATGATGGAAATCAAAATGGAGAGGAGGCGAATTATGTGGGCAATTATGGGAACTGTCAACCTCGGAATGACACATATTCTAATACTTATAATCCGGGTTGGTGCAACCACCCTAACTTTGCTTAGAAGGATTCAAATCAGCCTAGTCAACCTTTGACAAGAAGCTCCTGGATTCCTACCAAGGCAACCATATCAACCTCCACATCAACAAGTGCCGCCTCAATAACAAGTGCAACAACCTCTTCAACAACAAGCCAAACCTTCTTTTGAAGACATGGTGCTCACATATATGTCAAATCAAGACACCATTGTGAAGCAACAAGGATTCACCATTTAAAATCTAGAGTGAAAAATTGGGCAACTAGCCAAGCGATTGCAAGAAAGACCTCAAGGTGCTTTGTATAGTAATACAGTTGTAAATCCTAAGGAGACACCGATGGCTATTCAATTGAGGAGTGGCAAGGCATTAGATGAACCACATGCAACAAAGTAAGGTGAGCAAGGTGAAGACTTGCCACCAACAAAAGAGGATGACAAGGAGCCAAGCGAGCAAGTGGAGTAGCCTAAGGAGAAAGAGGTGGTTACTAACCCTGTTGTACAACTAGTCCCCTTTCCCCAAAGGCTAAAGAAGAGGAAGGATGAGGAGAATTTCAAGAAATTCTTAGAGATGTTCAAAAAGATTCAAATTAACATTCCATTCACCGAAGCCATTGCTCAATTACCTTCCTATGCAAAGTATTTGAAGGAGATTGTGAGTAGGAAGAAAAAGTTGGAGGAGAAAGCTACTATAGCTTTAACTGAAGAATGCAGTGCCATAATTCAGAATCATTATAAGCTACCTACAAAGATGAAATATGCAGGGAGTTTTACGATTCCTTGCAATATAGGTTCTTTTACTATTGATAAATGTTTGTATGATTTGGGTGCTAGCATTAACTTGATGCCTTTGTCTTTGTTTAAGACTTTGGAAATTGGTGATTTGAAGCAAACAAGGGTGTCATTGCAACTCGTTAATAGATCAGTGAAATATCCTAAAGGAATCATTAAGGATGTTTTAGTTAAAGTCAGTAAATTTTATTTTCCTATTTATTTCTTGGTTATGGATATTGGTGAGAACATAGATGTACCTATTATTCTAGGATGTCCCTTCTTAGCTATTGCTGGTGCTTTAATTAATGTGAAAAATGGTAAATTAACTTTTCAATTAGGTGATGCTAAGGAAGAATTCGATGTTTTGAAAGCTCCTAGACACTTTGATTCCATAGAGGATTTAGATGCTTGTTTTATGGTTGATGTAATTGATCCTTTGTTGGAATTACAATGTGCTAAGGAAATATCTAATGATCATCTAGAGACTTGTTTGCAATTGAGTTTTGTCTTGTAGGATGAGGATGATGAGCTGAAGGCTCAAGTTCAATATCTAGAAGGGCAAGGATTTGTTCGCAGGGAGAGGTTTGAACCTCTTGATCGACCGCCTAAGGAGGATAAACCTACAACACCTTCCAAGCCAGAACTTGCACCTCCACCTTCTCATTTAAAGTACTTGCTTCTAGATAAAGAGGAGACCTTGCCAATCATTGTGTGGTCTAAATTGACAAAGCTTGAGGAGCAGAAAATCATCGAGCTTCTATAGAAGTACCCTAAGGTACTTGCTCTATCATTGGGGGATATAAAAGGCATTAATCTAGCCTTTTGTACTCACAAAATCTTTATGGAGTTAGATTATAAGCTGACTGTGCAACCTTAAAGGCGTCTCATTCCAAACATGAAGGAGGTGGTCAAAGCCGAGGTGATTAAGTTGCTTGATGCTAAAATTATTTATGCTATTTTCGATAGCAAGTGCATTAGTCTGGTGCAAGTAGTGCCAAAGAAGGGAGGCATACCAATGAAAAGAATGAGGTGATTGCCATGAGCATGATGAGTGATTGGTGAGTATGCATTGATTATAGGATGCTCAATTCGGCAACTCGCAAGGACCACTTTCCTCTACCATTCATTGATCAAATGCTTGAGCGCCTTGTGGATTATAAGTTCTATTATTTCTTGAATGGCTATTCGGGTTACAACTAAATCCCCATTGACCCATTAGATCAAGTGAAGACTACATTTACATGTCCTTCTGGTACATTTGCTTTCTGATGCATGCCATTTGGATTATGTAATGCCCCCGCTACTTTCCAAAGGTGTATGATGGAGATATTTTCTGATATGGTCGAAGAAATTATTGAAATCTTCATGGATGATTTTAGTGTTTTTGGCAACTCTTTTTATGCATGTTTTGCTAACTTGGAGAAGGCTTTAGCTCGATGTGAGGAAGCTAACTTGGCATTGAATTGGAAGAAATGTCACTTTATGGTTCGTAAGGGTATAGTCTTGGGGCATAAGATTTCTGAAAATGGAATTGAGGTTGACCGTGCAAAGATTGAAGCAATTGAGAAGCTTCCTATTCCTACTTTCGTCAAAGATATTCGAAGCTTTCTTGGGCATGCGGGTTTCTATAGGAGATTCAATAAGGATTTATCCAAGATTACCCGTCCTTTGTGTGCCTTATTGGGAAAGGATGTTCCTTTCAAAATGGATGATGAATGTGTTGAAGCTTTTGAAAGATTGAAGAAGGAGTTGACTTTGGCACCCATCATTACTTCACCAAATTGGAAGCTACCATTCGAGTTGATGTGTGATGCTAGTGACTACGCCATAGGAGCCGTGTTGGGACAACGCAAAGAAGGGAAGTTGCATGTTATTTATTATGCTAGCAAGTTACTTAACGATGCTCAAATTAATTATGCAACTACTGAAAAAGAATTGTTAGCTGTTGTCTTTGCTTTTGATAAATTACGATCTTATCTTTTAGGTTCTAAAACATTTATCTTCACTGATCATTTGGCTTTGAAGTATTTGCTAGCAAAG
>CANYLF012172230.1:0-17265 GCA_948193215.1 Bocquillonia castaneifolia
AAAAAGAGACATATAAAAATGACCGGAGGGAGTAGTATTGTTTTTATTCTTTATCATTAAATTTTTAATATACCAAATAATTTTATGTAAGCTACTTTGTTTTTCTTTAGCAAGGATTCAATGAATTGCATATGGTCTGCCCACTATATATAAATAATAAATAACAACATTTTAGGTTTTATAAATTATCAATAAAATTATTAATTCGTTAAAACCAACATAAATATTGATTATAGAAATCAATCACACGATAAAATTATACTACTAAAATATAAATATGAGTATAAAAAAACTTAGAACCGAGAAAACAAAATCAACCTTAATTGAATTTAAAAATTATCAAAAAAAATGAATTAAAAAAAACTCACGTGCTACAGGCACGTGGTTCGCCCGTATTCTGGCGGTAATCGGTGTTCCCGCGGTTAATAAATTCCCCATCTTCAAAACCCTAATTCAAAAACTGCTTAGCTCTTTGAATTTTTTTTTTGACATTTCTATCCAAAGTGGAAAAAAAAAAAGCTGAAATGGAGAAGACGAAATCATCAAAGCAAGCAGTAACAGATACCACCAAAGGCATAAACACTCGCATTGTCACTCTTCACAACCGTCTCTACCACGCGCTCAGCCTCGGCACTAGGTTTCCATTTTTGTTCCTCTTTAATTCTCTTCCTTAATTTGTTTTCTGTTTTCAATTTCATTTATTCATTGTTTTTTGAAAAAATAAAAACTTGCGAGCAGAGTAAACGATGGAAAAGAATCAAAATGGCAGTGCACTGATATTGAAATACAGAGACACGTAATTCGGTCAATTGCTTCATTTCTTGATTCTATTTCAGGAGATACTTCACATCATCGTCTTTTTAAGGTAAATTTTAATTGCAACTTTATTTTAGGTTCTAAAAACTTTTTATTGTAATCTAATAACTTTTCTAAGTATTTGTATTTAATTTTCAGGACTCGATTGGCGATATAATTAGGGCATTGGTATACATTCTTCAGAATAAAAATAATGCCGTGTTAAGCATCACAGCTGATTTAGTAGTAAAGTTGATCAACATTATTCCTAATCATATGTTGCAGTCTTACTGTCTAGATTTTGTCCGTCCTCTGTCGTCTTTGTTGTGGTCTCATCAACAACAAGTGTCTATTTCTTGTGCCGTTTCATTGAATGTTATATTTTCAAATTTGAGTCTTAAAACAGAGAAAGAGGTTTGGGATATTCTGGTTGAAACACAAACTGTTTCTTGCCTTGTTTGTGGAATAAGGGAATTTGTTGATGTTGCTATGCCTATCGAATATTTTCAAGCGATGGCTTCTCTTCTCGGTACAATATTGTATCGGTGGCCTCCTTCTCGGTTTCCTGTCTGGAATGATGCTAAATTTTTGCAAGTTTTGGAGGTTATGCACGTCAAACCTGATATTTCTGTGAAGGTTTCAATTTTGAAACTCTATTCTGCATTAGGTCTGTTTTTGTTATATGCATTGAGATTCTTATTTCTCCTTTTTTCCTTCAACTTATTCAATGTCTTTGTAACTTTTAGACTCAGGTAGATTTTGAATGATTATTTTGTTTGTATGCCAGCATTATGTGGTAATGGAGCCAAAAAGCTTCTAGAAAATAGAGAAAATGGAGAAGCTCTTGTACATATGATGGCTCTTTGCATGGGCAGGTCACAGCCATTTTCCATTCGCATTGAAGGATTTAGACTTGCCAAATGTGTAGCGGTAATATTTATGACTTCTCTTTATCAAGACATCTCATTGTGATGCACTAAACTCTTTATGGTTGTTTTTTGCCGTTTCTGCATATCATCTATTGTTCAGATAAATGAACAGGGATGTTTAAAAATGATGAGCTTGTGTTGTAAGCCTATTGTTAATGCTGTAATTGATGGAATGAGTGGATGGACCTCAAATTCAGGGAAGATTGCCAATGATGAGATGTCCTTGCTAGTAGAAGCTTGTCATGTGGCTCTTATGATAACTCGCTGCGAAGGAAAGCATCACAATTGCTTCTGGGAGCTAGGGATCGACAGGGTCCTCCTTAATCTTCTTCTGGATTTTCACAATCAACCGTCTCAGCATTTTTTGTCACTTGAAGAACAAATATCCAAAGCTAAGGAAGGTTTGAAGGCCAATTTTCTTCTTGGCTTGAGGCCATATTTCTGGGACCTGCTCGGTTGGCTCACAACACATTGTGGGGAAGATTTCCACTCCAGCATGTTTGGCCGTGAACTTAAAATTGACATCCTTATTACATGTGCATGGTAATGTGTTATTTGTCGTCATCAAAACTATTTATTTGCATTTACAATGATTTGTTTGTTTTATTTGGCAATGAATGCCTTTTCGGAGTTTTGTTTCTGTTCACTGATTATCTATCCAATTGCTATATGGTTTGTTGGCAGCATATCTTTTGTGGATTCAATTGGGAAAAAGAGCCAAATGTGTCTAAACATTGAGGCTGATACCTTCAGCAGTGAGTCAGCATCGAGGGCAATTTTAATGATGATTTATTCTCCCTGCAAATACATTGCATCAACAGCAAGAGCGACACTGTGCGAAATTCTAAAGGCAACAAGCAAGGAATATATGAAATATCTATTGCGCGTTTTAAACATCAGACCGTCCAAAGATAATCTAGGAATGACTCACATAATTAAAACTAGCATTAACTTAGTTGCATTGGTATGCTATTCTGGTTTGCAACAATGTCGATCTCACATAATTGAAAATGGAGGCATAAAGACACTCTTAGGTTTGATAAGGTGGTGCTTGAGCAATGATACCTGTATAGGGAGACCAGGTATTGCTTCTCATTTGCATTACAGATTTGGTGATAGGACTTGTTGCTGGACATGTGATGAAGACTGGGAAGGCAATGATATCCTTTTATTTTATGGTCTATGTGCCCTAGCTGCATTATTGAACTCTGGAAATGTAAATGATAAGGTGGAGATTTTTTCTGGTCAAGCTGATTACTCTGAAGCTCAATTTGTTAGCACACTCCAAGAGATTTGTAGTGATAGTACTTCTTCTGGAATAAAATGGTATGCTGCATCCATTCTTAGTTCCTTTGGATTCTACGGTTTTCCAAGCAAACTTGGGAGGCACATTGGAAAAGCACTCAATGCAAATGAATATACTGATATGCAACTCATTCTCTCCAATGGGGAGACTATGAGTGTTCATGGTGTGCTACTTGCTGTTCGATGTCCATCATTGCTGCCTCCTGAAAAATTTCCTTGTAATGAGAAAAGATTTGATGGTTCTTCAATAGGATGTGATATAGAGAGGAGGGTTGCAACATTTCTGAAAGACATTCATCTATCTTCACATGTTGATGACCAGGCGTTAGCCAAACTATTGGAATTTGTTTACTTGGGATACCTAAATGCAGGAGATGAACTTGTGAAGAAAGTGAAGATTCTTGCCAAACGCTGTAGTTTACAGCCTCTTCTAATGATGCTCAGTGGAAGACATCCCAAGTGGGGAACCCCTTTCCCAAAATATGATCTTTCTTTTGCTCTTGCTCCAGCAAGTTATTGCTTTTCGTACGGTTTGCTTTTGCTATTTTTTTACATGGCATCTTCATATTGTGTCCAGTTTCTCTCTTTTTGTTTTTTTTTTTTTGCTTTTTGGGTGAATTGCCTTGAGGTTTCTTGATTTTTGATTTTAAGGAGTATTCTAGAGAAATTGACTTTACTTTTTACTGTGTGTTTACAGGGACATCATCTTGGAGGCGAAAGCAACTGAATCATTATGTTGGATGTGTTGTGTATGCTCCCATCTTGTACCCCATATGCATGTTCACAGAGTTGTACTATGGTCAAGCTGTGATTATCTACAGGCATTGTTTCAGTCTGGTATGGTGGAAAGGTACTTACACTTTATACGTGATCTGCAACATGTGTGTAGAATGTGGTATGAACCCTAGATAAGGATTGAGTCATAGGGCGATGGCCTTCAGTTAAAGGTTGTTTCTTTTTGGAACGGCTTCGATGTGGAGCTATAGATGTGGTTGGAGCTCAGTCAGGGAACTTCACCTAAAGAGAGCTGCCTATCTTATTAATAAAAATTCTTCGATAAAGTTTATTCATGCGACAACAGCCTATATGTATATTGCATAGCATGAACAGACAAATCCCAATTAGGGTAGAACTAGGAAAACAATAAACTACTAAATAAGGAACCTATACTAAGGAAAACTAGACCTATACTAATCAGGAAAACTGAAACTTAACTAATAGTAAAAATAATACTTGAAACCATTCCTTGGCAGTTAGCCAGTTACTTCCGTTGCCTTTTTTGTGAAATACCCTTTTCCATCGGAGTCAATAACAGACTGATTTGATTCTTGGTTTCCTTTTCTATTTATTCTCTTATATTTTCAGGCCATTCAACATTTTTTTTTTCCATTTTCACAGTAATTCTCAAACTATAAAGGTGCCAATTAGCTGGGAGGCAATGGTTAAGCTAGTGAATTGGTGGTATACTGATGACCTACCTAGTCCGCCATCTGGATGTTTATGGGATAATATGAGCAGTGAGGAAAGGCTCTGTGTCTTGCAACCTTATGTAGAGCTTTGTTGGCTTGCTGAATTCTGGTTTCTAGATTATATTGAAGATATCAGCTACAGAATAATACTATCTTGTTTAGCTTCTGACAAACAGTTGCCTATCAGAATAATTAAAACTGCAGCTGATTTCTCACTCTGGAAATTGGTTGAAGTGGCTGCGAATTGCTTGGCGCCTTTGTACCGCCAACTTTGCGAGACTGGTGACCTTGAAGGGCTAGATGAAGAAATTATTGATATGATTCGTGCGGCTTCTGTTCAACTTTCACAAGAAGGAAAGTGAAATAACTCGATGAAATATTGTAATTGATGAAGAGATCAGCTTATGAGCTGAAGAAAAAGGAGTAATATCTACTGATAAAAACAAGGCAAGTATTTTTTTTTTTTTTTTTGCCACTCATTAAGGGATTCTGTGAATCCGGTTGCCTTCAGTTCTTTGTCCTTTCTCTTGTTTCCTCATTCTGTTGTTAACCATAACTCTATGGTTCTCAGTTTTAATGCAATAAATCATTGGTCAACGCAAATCTAAAAGTTGGAACTCTGGGCTACGTATCTTATTCTTCCAAACACAACAATCAAGTAGTACACTTGATTATATTTAACAGTTCACCAGCATTTGACGTGAAATTAGCATATATGTGCTTTGTGAGATACTCAGCTGTGATGGAGACTGCATTTCCCATCCGCAAATTTAACAATTTCTTGTAAAATATTTATTTTGCAAGACATTTACACTTGCGGTGGAGATCTGCTACATATATTTATGCATATTTTCTTTAGGCATTTTGAGATGCACGAGACTTGAAATGAGGTTGCTATTTTATTTACATTATATCAGTAGGTTTTATCCTTTGTATATTCACTTTCAAGGTCTTATTTTTTAAAAACTTGAGTTAGTCGTTCCTGGTTCATACCTGAGCAAGAACTGTCAGATACATGATGCAGCTGCCGAAAGGCATAATATTGGTTGTAATCACTGTTAGGGGAAGCTTCTCGATTTCATGCAATACTTTCAGTTCAATTTTTTTGTGTTCCTCCAATTGAATCCTAATGAGTATATTGTGATATAGAACTTTAGCTTCAATTGCTGGACTTCTCATCAGCTGATGACAGGCCTGTTACTGCAAATTTCACTACTTTTTTGTTAGTGTGTTCCTCAAGCATGCAGACTTTTTTTACTGGATCTGTTTATTTATTTAATAGCTTCTTCAAGTACTGAAGTCCTGTCTCTCTTGAGCAGATGTCAAGCACAGCAGCGTTAAGATTGATGAAAAGAAGAACGACAGCTTTGGGTAAAAAGATGCAGAAAACAGAAAAACTTGCACTGTTTTGATACCTTCTTTAGGCCTGGAATAATGGACAAAAGAACTACGAAGTGCTTGTTGACAAATTCTCTGTGCCTCTGCTCCACTGGTATGTGATATGGAATGCACAAAAGAATCACAGTAACCATTCATGTGCTGCTGTAGATTCATATGCTATTTCTTATGTTAAGTTGATGGTTGAAATGGTGACGCATATGAGAGAAGGATTTTATATAGTAAGATGCATTAATTCAGCTGCTCGAAATATATCTAGCTAATTAAAAAAAACAAATGGCAGCTTATTCTGTTGTTGCTTTACACAAAATATGCAAGTTTATAAATCAAATTTTTATTTATGTATGCAGTTTATTCTTCAGTCAAAGATCAGGAAGGTACTGAAAAGATACTTGAGGATATCATTTCCTCAACAAGAAAGAAGACAGCAATATGTCTCAGGTGTCCACTCAAAGGCAATCTCTGTTCTTTTCTTTTTGTCTCAAAATGTTTTCCTTCATTTTTCTTAAATAAAGAACCTCCAATATTGTAGGCCACATATGTAACCTATTTTATTTTTAACAAAATAAATTTTCTCATTGGTTTATCTCCTTAAGTTTGGAGAAATCAGTATATCTCTTCAACAATGACATCAATAAATCATTCCATACATCAATTGGACCTGGCAAGCACCAATGAACACAATCATTATAACCTTTCATCCATTTGTTACCCCAAAAAGCATCAGGATGTCCATCAGGTCTTAATAACATAGCCCTGGTGACATCCAAAGTCTGAAATCTTTTACCTCTCTTCCCTGCTTTTCCTGCATTTTCTACCTCTTTTACTTGAACGCTTCTCAGCTGCCAATCGAAACTTTCCAGATTAATCTCTTGTTCTCCAAGCGGTGCTGTCCTGTTGCAATTTCCCCCAGTGTTCCATGATCCATTCTGAAAATGTGCTGGTGAGTATGTCCTTAATAATGTCAACAACCCAACCTTACATTCTTTGCAGTTGTTGATGTAATTAAGCACATTTCTTATTATTCTCTGAATGGCGAACTCAAGTTTATAGCTTTTCAAGTTTGTCTCACTGCAATGTATGCTTCCAATAGGGTTTCCATTTTCATACAGGAAGTTCTTTCTAAAGAACCAATGCACACCTGAGATTATTGCATAATCCATTTCAGGAAGCTTGCTTGTCCAGTTCCTGTCAATCTTGTCTAGGTGCAAATTAAAAGAACGTGAATTTGCCCCGTTGATTATTGTCTCCTCACCTATCACCAAGAACCTAGTCCACAGGATCATCAGGGTAAAATTGTTGTTAGGAAAATGCCAAGTTAAAGACCGGTTTTCAGAATCCCTGAAAGTGCTCACTGGAACTTCCTCCTACAAAATTTCTCAGCTTTGTAATGACAACCGGCTATGGAATTTTGTAAAGATAAATACAAAATGCCAGGAGTCAAAAAAATATCAATGATTTTACACACAGAATGTTTCTGATATGAATGTATTCATGTGCAAGAGGTAAAGAGGTAACGAACTACTCACCGATGAAAGCAAACACAGGAGGGACTCCACATGGTTTCGAGCAACTGAATCTCCTATAAAACCCATTGTCTTTCCTCGAACAATCGCAAAAAAAATCCTGGGATCAAATCTTGGAAGTTCACAGCCATCAGGTTTCCATCTCCAGTTCAAAAAATCTGTGTCTTCCCTTCCATGCATGAAACAATTCTTCGAGTCAGGGATCGATTTGCAGGTTATATTTGTATACTGAGAGCCCCTCAGGTCAGGCACCCAGTGACCACTAAACAAGTCACAATTTTCTTCTGAAAATTAAGAAATATATTAAATAAATAAATGCAAGATCATGTCAAGAAAAATAACATCTTCTGCATATTTTAACATCAAGAGAAGATGAAATCAGTTGTTAACTAGATTACCCTTTCGTACTGGAAACCATTCATGAAGACCCATATTGTTTGAAAATTTACATGTATCTGGTGAAAAAAGAATGAAGAAACTAAAGAGGAAAGTTAATCCTACTATATAATATATGGAATTCATGCCTTTGAGAAATGAGAGAATCCAGGACTGAGTAATATTTCTGGAAATTAGTTTTCAGGTAAATAGCCATTGTGATTGATTTTGGAAAAAAGAAAATGGAGAAACAACTGTTTTGTCCAGTGTGTAACATCCCACTAATTAAGCTATAAAAGACATAATAATTTTAAATTAATGGAGCCAGGCTTTTACCAGTTCTTACTAATTTTAATCATCTAAATATCGATATTTGAGTATAATTAGTTAAATGGCATATGGATTCAAGTAATTCTAAACCTCAATTTTATCCTATATTGTCATGTGTAATCATTTCCATCCATCAATACGAAATCTTTGTTACTCAAATCAGATAATTTAGGATATACCACTAGATGCCATATTTTTTTAAAAATCCCTCTAAAGGGACGAATAAAATAGTAATTTTTTTTGCACCATGAGACATGCACGTAGCATTAAAACCACTAGAATAGTGGGTTTCTGTTTCTATATATATAGTACATAAGAAATATTCTCTTCAATTTGAAGAAGCCTGTTTAACATATACTAGTACTTAATTGATGTTTGGCAATTGGCACATTGTTTCATCCCTTTGATAATTGATTAAAATGAGTGTGACATTTAATTAATGTTGGTACCACATATCGATTACAATAGTCGGTTGTTTTCATGGCAACAAAAGACTTAGGCAAAAGTTACGAATAAACTCTTCAGCCATAAAATAATACAGTAAATTTTATTAATTTTAAAAATTGTACATTTCACACTAATTCTTAAAATTTAAAATACTCCATTTTTATTCCTAAAATTTTAAAAAAGAGTAAAAAAAATACCTTTTATAAAATTTAATAGAAAATGGAACACATTATTAAGGATATTAAGGATGGCAACGGATCAGTTATTCATTCAATAAATAATATTTAAATTCATATCACTTTAACTACAAGACGCTTTAAACTTCAACGGGTCATTTGATAGATAGGCTTGGTTAGCTAAGCTATAGAATAAGCGTTAACACTTCGTTTGATATCATATTGTGAAGGTGAGATTAGTAATCCCCATGAATGTGGTGTTAACTAATCCCACATCCCATGGTATTAGTAATCCCAAATTGATGGGATTAGTAATCCCACTCCTTTTTATTCGTAAATTACTTATTTGTCATCCTTTTCTTATTCTATTTTTTTGAAATAATATTGTTAAAGCAAAAAAAAAACGCTCCTTCTTATTTATTTTTTAAGATGGCTGCTTCTATTTTTCTTATTCTATCTTTTGAAAAAACGAAATGAAAAAAATTGAAAGAAAAGACCTAGAAAAATTGCATAACTCAACCTAATAATTAAGTGTAAGGTTATTTAAGTAATCTTATTTATTTATTTAATCTTACTATTATGTCATCATACCAAATAAAGGATATTTAATGGGTGATTAATTAATACTTGGGTTTAGCTTTTTATTACCAAATAAAGAATATGATAAATAATTCTATTCTTTAATTAATCTCAGTATAAAATTTAAGATTTAACCTAAAATTTAAAAGCTTATTCACACTTCTTGCCAAACATTTATTAACTATTCTAAGAAATTATTCCTTTTATTTTTGGAATTCAGAAATGTCCATACTAGCCTACGTATGTGAGAATAGGAAAATAAAAAAGATCTATTTGACTGTCTTGGACAATTGAGACATGTCGTTTATGTTAACGACCAGCGTCTTACAAAGTGCCGTTGCCAAGGGCTTTGAGGTTCGAGTTCGGAAGATGTCTTCAAAGTTCCGAATAAGGTAGGTCCTAAACCGTATGACAAGTCATTTTATGTCGTGCAAAAATAGTTTTTTTTTTTTTTTATTTCCCACCGACAGGTTGGTGTAGGAATCAGAAAATAGAAGTCTGAAATTGAAATATGAAAATCTGATACTGCGTCTCTCTACTTCTTCTTCATTAACACACACACACATACATATATAATAACAATATCTGAGCTAGTACTTGAAGAAATAATATAAACATCACATCAAATTTAAAACTTAAACTTGGAGTCAAATATTTCCCCCTTACATTTAAAATTCATAAGCTGATTTCCCTCTCATATTTGCCTCCAATTACTGTTATTAATCATGCACATGCATGCAATTACATGACAAACTATTTTATTCATTTGCTGCAATTCTATTACACCTGCTCTTCTTCCTTTCTTTTGAATTTGTGCTTCTGCATTTGCTGTTTTCTTTGCTGCATCTTTTTTCGATTACTGTTGTGACATTCTAAGTGTCATAATGCTCCAACAGTTGGTACAATAAAAATCCTTTTTATATATAGAAAGAAGCTGAAATTGAAGTAGACTAAGAAAAGAAAGGCATCTTCTTATCGTGTAGTTAACCAAACAAATTATAATTATTTATATATCACAAAACAAAATCCCATACGCTAGGAATTTATAAGTCACTAGTCCTCTCACTATGTATATATAACCATATAGTACTCATTAAAGAGAGTTCACACTTGACAGTCTCACTCTCTGCTAAGAAAATGGCATTTTCAGAGGTATTTCATTTTCCAACAACAACAAATCCTGTAACACAAAATAAAGCTTTATCATTGATAATTGATGGATTCCTATTTGTTGGAGGAGCAGTAGTGGCTATTTCTCTTTTATGGTCTCTCTTCTTTCTTCTTAACTTCCAAATCGCTCAACCATCTATCAATAACAATAACATTGATACCATTAACATGAACAAGTTTCATGATCCACCTGACCCCACTTTCTATGATGATCCAAATCTGAGCTTCTCATTAGCCCACCCCATTAAGGACTGGGATGCAAAAAGAACAGAGTGGCTTAAGCATCATCCTTCATTTGCAAGCAATCAGATTCTCCTTGTCACTGGGTCACAATCTTCGGCCTGTAAGAATCCTATAGGTGATCATCTGCTGTTGAGATTTTTCAAGAACAAGGTTGATTACTGTAGAATCCATGGCTACGACATTTTCTACAATAATCTCTTATTACATCCCAAAATGACAGGTTTTTGGGCCAAGTATCCGATAATTAGAGCAGCAATGGTGGCTCATCCTGAGGCTGATTGGATATGGTGGATTGATTCAGATGCTGTTTTCACTGACATGGAGTTGAGGATTCCATTGGAGAAGTATAAAGATTACAACTTTGTGGTTCATGGGTGGTCATCTCTTTTGTACGAGAAACAAAGCTGGACTAGTATAAATGCAGGTGTTTTCTTGATCAGGAACTGTCAATGGTCGATGGATTTCATTGATGCTTGGGTTAGAATGGGCCCTCAAACACCAGAATACGATCACTGGTGTCAAATGCAAAGATCAACGTTCAAGGACAAGATTTATGTAGAAGAAGATGATCAAGCGGCACTGATTTACCTCCTCTTGAAAGAGAAGGAAAAATGGGGTAACAAGATTTATATAGAAGAAGATTACCACTTGCACAAGTACTGGTTACAAGTAGTAGAAGATTATGATAATATCACTAAAGGGTACATGGAAATACAGAGAGAGGTGCCTACTTTAAGGAGGAGACATGCAGAGAAAGTGACAGAGAGCTATGGTGAATCATGGGAGAAGTATCTAAAGGCTAATAAAAGCTTTAAGAGAAGGCCTCTTATCACACATTTTACTGGGTGTGAGCCATGCACTGGGAATCACAATCCTTCATATTCTTGGGATTCTTGTTTTAATGGCATGCAAAGAGCATTGAACATGGCAGATAACCAGGTACTGTCCAATTATGGATTCGTGCATCAGAGTTTAGTGGATTCTTCCACTGTGTTTCCTCTTAAAATTTGATCTACAATCTTAAGCAATCGTTTTAAAAATACCCAAAATCAAAAAATTGGGTGCCATACTTGATACTTCTTCATCATCTGTTGTGGTAAAGCATCTCAAAAATACAGCTTCATTTTGAAGGAAGAAGCACGCCCATCCGAATGTGATTTTTTTTAGGTAATTCTTTAAACACCCAAACTTTTTTTCCTATTTCTTTATTATTATTATTATTTAGAAGACTTCATTTTCCCTCTTTGCTTAGTGAGGCCATAAATGAACGATTCCAAGATCAGCTTTTTCTTTCTCTGTAATTAGATAAGCAAAAAGTAACATCATTCTCTGCTCTGATGAATGTAGTTGGGGCTGTAAGGTGTAAAATTTTAATGAAATTTAATATACTCTTAATATTTATGCCATTTCTCTAAAGTGATAATAGAGCAAATAATTTACAATTCACGCTTCCACGTACATAAAGGAAAGCGAAACTAAAACTAAAACTGTAAAATATATGCTTAGCAAATAAATTCACTGCTATCTTAACAGCAAATTACTAAATTAAAAAAAAAAAAACTTGAATTACAAATTTACAATTTAAGGATAGAAAATATACTGAAAGTTCTTTTGCTATCAAGTAGTGAATTACTTCCTTGCATTATTTCATTGCTCCTTTAATAATAATAAAAAAAACTTTCAAGCACCGAGAACAAGAAACCAAGTGCATACTGCTTGAGCACATGAATCAATTTCATGCCGTTCCTCCATGGCTCCATCAAAATTTTTAGCTGGAAATCTTTCAATGGGGCAATGAAGGCAAGGGTTCTTTGCTATCAAATAGCAACCCTTTTTTTTATCTGTTGCGAAGCTCTACAACACCCACATAATTCAAACCAATTAAGGTTTGTTAAACTAAACCCAGACCCAAGGTCCAACACCACCAATGTATTCACAAAGCATCTGGATATTAGACATGCAAGCAAAAGAGGGAGTCCTCTGGGTTCAAACCTGCAACTTGGAACGATTTCTGGACCTGCTTCAATCATCAATTTAGAGTCCTGCAACTCCAAGCCTCAAGAAAGCAGAGATGGTATAATGTCAAAATTGTAAAACTGGAATGTAGAATCAAGAAAGTAAGACAGTTTTGCACTTTGCAAGGGTAAAGTCATAGCAGGCCATACTTTCACAACATTCGATGTATATCAAGAATAGCTCGAAGATATTTAAGGACATTATTGCTAATGCAACCAAAGCTTACAGTACCTCCGATTCAATATTCATGCGACCAGTATTTCCTCCATCATGACCAACTAAGGAACGCTGGGAAAGATCAAATAACATCTTTTTTTGGCAGGCATTTGTGTGGGGTACACTAGCACGCAGGAGCTCTATAGGCAATTCACGCTTAGTTGCTTCAGCTGGATTTTGCAGAGAAGATTGCATAATGCTATCATACTTATCAATGCAATACTTCAAAAGCAGGGAAAAAAACTCATCAAATGAGCTCTTCCATAGCATCCTATTTTTCATGTTCTGATTGCTACCATCTTGAAGCTCATTCAACAGTTCAGCCGCCCTATCAAGAACTGACAACAAAATCAGAGAAGCCCCACTTCCATTAGAGCCTAGGGGGCGAAATGGGGGCTGCTCTGAGGAACAAACTACAGCTGCAAGAAAATTACTGAGTGAACCAAGATCCATGCATCGGACACATAATGATACAGCCCTTGCAAGGTCATTTGCAGCCTCTGCTGCTCTAAGATCAGAGGGAACACTTCCAAACAAAAACATCAAATGACGAAAAATAGCCATGCAGACAACTAGCATTAGATCACCACCTGGAAAAAGAAGCTTCAGGTACCTTGCTAGGAGCTTCTGACCCTTGGGAAGAGATGCTAGTCGTAAGAATACAAGATCATCCTTGGAAGCAACTCTAGCTATGTGTTCATTCTTCTCAAGTGGATCAATCAACTGCAGAGATGCTGCCAATTCTTCCAACAAGACCAGCCTCCTGTGTCTCAATTGGGCTCCACCATCTTGAAGCTGGTTGAATTCTAGAAAACGGTCAATATCATCCACATCAAGAAGAAGGCAAAGACCATCTTCAATTGTCACTCTAGCTGCAAGCATTGGCTCCTCTTCTAGGGGTTTGTCAGATACCTTCTGATCAGTGGCACTGCTGATGGATGAGTTTGGAGGGTCAACCTCAAGAAGAGGACGAGGCCTACGGATCGAGGAAAAGGGAACCCTTCCAAGAGCATCAACCTGAAGAAAAGCATGTGGTTCCATATTAGAACGAGCTCGAGAAGGAAGATCCCTTAAGTGAGTTGGGCAGAAATGATGCATCAGCTTTGCCCCAGCTGAGTTTTTTGCACGACGTCCCTGATTATAATAGTCATCCACGTATGGATCATTACTGTGGGTTGCCGCAAGCTGCATTCTGATGATACCTTCAATTTCATCAGTTGTCATGTATTTGGATTTGAACTGAGGCCAGGCAAATTCGTTCTTCTGGCTATTCATATTGGAACCTTGCTGAAAATAATGGAGGTTTTGTCCTTCTCTTGGGGTTGATTTCATTCTTTGATCTCTAATATCACCAAGACCAAGTACTGAGCCATAATCATGCTTGCTGATTACAGGTGGGGATGCAGAAAGATGATAATTAAATAGCTGAGACTGCATGCCTGATACGTCACCTGATGATGGCTGAACTGGATGGTGCAGCCTATGCTGCTGTGATATCAACTTTGGAGGCATTAAGCCATTTTGATGAGGCAGTTGTTGCCGCAACATGTCATTCAAGTTGCTGGGATGACCTTGAGTATATAAGCCCATGTGGTTGATCCATGGTGGTGGACTATTTGCAGATACACCAGAAGAAAATTGTGGCAAATTTCCACTAACATATGGTGATCCATGCTGCAAGCCTGTAAGCTGCAGCTGACTAGAAAAAGGAGAGAGGTTTGGTGAAGGTACTGCCATTTGTGGACTGCCACTGAGGTGTGGAATATTTAAATGACTATGTGGAGATTGTCCATCATGGAGTGGATATGAAGTGTGAGAAGTTCTTGGTATAAGAAATGGGTCACTGAAAAACTGGGGCTGGTGTTGTTGCTCAGGGTAAGAAGATGTTCTGCACAAAGGATTTAATTCTGAAAATTGAGCAGGAGAAGAAAATGGTTGTGAGGTCCATCTTTGGCTACCCTGATTGCCTTCAGAGTCAAGTAGCTTCTTCTGATTAAACGAGTTAGGAAAGTCCTTCCCATTTGTCCATTCAGCAGCTAATGAATCTACAAAAAAAATTAAACACATTCAATGATTCCATTCCCCCCTCAGTTTTTTTTTTTTTTTTGGATAAATCAAAAGCAAACAGGATTAAAAGTTTCCTAGTATAGAAGAACTTATAACCCATACAAATTAAATATTAAAGCAGAAGAATAATGTAAAGGGTACTAATGCTATAAAACATAAACTATCACAATGAAAATTACACATCACAAATGCAAACTTCATCCTCCCAAACACAGAATTCCAACCAGACCTTTTGATTTCCTAATTCCTGCCCTCCATCCTCTTTCATGAGAATGTCAACTTCCAGATATATGCAACTTGCCGTCTTAATTACTATTACAGAGGGTAGAAAAAACAATTGATATCATTGCATGCACGACCGTAAAGTTAATCCCAAAACTGTCTATTGCTGGATTATTACAACTACAATAGCATAATAAACAACCAAAAGCTATAGACAAGAAGAATTCTCACCAGCATATTAAAAAGTAACAAAGAACATAAAACAAAAGTACAAAGTAGTCTATCAGTTAAAGTTAAAAATCAAAATTTATGCCATTAAAGTACATTACACAAGTTCCAAACTCACTTTCTTTGGATCGCACATTGCCAATTACTCTTCTACTCCTTTGCTCACCGACAATTGTACTCAACTGCAAAAAGAAAACCAATGAAGCACAATACCAATATACAAAACTCATCAAAACCTAACAGTTTCAAAGCTTTCTCATAATGATGCCATAATATCAATAATAGCAAACAAACACTTAGCTACATAACAATTAAGTTTAAAGTTAAAAAAAAATACTAAACTAAACAAAGAAAAATTATCAGCAAGAAGAAACAAAAAAAAAAAACTAACCTCTGAAAATGTAGTGTCAAGATCATCAACCTCAGATATAGATCTTACAATCTCACCCTAAAGAAATAAGAAAGGAAAACATATCAATTCAAACCCCAATAGATACTAAACAAATGAAGTACCTGTGTGTATTTTTTTTAATTACTTTGTTGACAAAAAGAAAAACAGTATGCAAATATAAAATGTCCTTTATAAAATCTATAATGAACACTGAAAAAGAAGCAAAACATTGAGGAATAGAAAAGGAAAGTGTTAAAGAGTAACAACCTCTTGTCTACCAAAGAGAAACTCCTCTTTATCTTCTTGATCAAAATCAACAGCAACAGCGCCTAAATCTGGTTCGTCATCATCATCCAATCCACCTAATTCAACTTCCTCAACAACTTCTTTACCAAAAAATGCATATTGAGATGCATCAAACACTGCTTTTCCTGTAATATCAAACGATTTAATAACTTATTAAAATTAAAAAATAAGTAAATCAAAAGGCTAAAAAAGAAGAAAGGAAACCTGTAGTAGTGGAAGTCGAAGTTGTGTTATTGATAAGGTTTGGCGGCTCTTGAATAGCAACTCCAGTTTTCATTTCTACACACACTTAATCTTACAAAACAATAACACACAGATGTTTAGGGTTTTTGGTGACTGGTAAGTTTGTCAGTCAGTATATTGAAACGGTAACCGTTCTCCTCTGTGGTTTTTTTTTTTTTGGGTAAAGTACGAAAAACCACCCACATTTGGTTGTTGACAAAATTTAAGTTTGTGGTTTTTTTTTAGACAAAAACAGCACCATTAACAATTTTAATTATTTCCATCCAAGACTATTAAATATGATAACGTGATATAGGTCCCATCATAATATGTCAATGCCATGTCATCATTTGTGAGATCCATATTATCACATCAAATAGATACTTAAAATTATAAATTGAGAAAATCACATACTATTATTTATCAAAAAAAGGAAAACACATGCTTAAAATTGAAAAATAATTATTTAAATATTAAAAATTAAATTTCAAAAATGTTGATAGAATTTTTATAAAATAAATTATAAATAAAAAGAGCAATGTTTTTTTAATAGTTTTATTTAGTAGTTATTATCATTTTTTTTATAAATATTACTAAAAAATTTTAGGTAAAACAAATTGTAGACATTTTTAATTTTTTTTCATAAATATTATCAATTGTTTTATTTATTAGTCACATCACCTAATATATTAAATTGTAGATAAATTAAAACTGCTAAAATGATTAAATGATTAAAAAATATATATTATATTCTTTACTTTCTACGATCTATTTATTATTTAAGTATACACTTTCTAATGATAAAACTAAATTATTAAACATTTTTTTAAAAAAATTATTTCAATATGTATTTTA